>UESW01003854.1:2220062-2236891 GCA_900491605.1 Calamus simplicifolius | reverse complement strand
GCTGACGATCAGACGGTTGTGATCGATCCAAGCCCTGATCCCGATCAGCCACGACCGATCTCGGACCGTGGCGATCGGTCCGAGATCGCAGACAATCCAACGGTTGCGATCGATCCAATCCCTGATCCCGATCGGCCATGACCGATCTCGGACCGTGGCGATCGGTCCGATCGCCGACGATCCGACGGTTGCGATCGATCCAAGCCCTGATCCTGATCGGCCACGACCGATCTCGGACTGTGGCGATCGGTCTGATCGCCGATGATCCGACGGTTGCGATCGATTAAGTTACAAACTATGGCTTATAGTAACAAGGTATCCATTGTGATGGACAAGAGAATGAAATGATTGAAAAAAAAAAGAAAAGAAAAGAAAAAAAAAACACACACAAACACACACACACACACACACACACACACACACACACACACACATATATATATATATATATATATATATATATATATATATATATATATATATATATATGCTGTCTCATTCTTAGGGCTAACAAATATAGCAATCTGATAGCTATATTTTGGAACTGGGGGGCCCTCTATTGGGATCATAATTGTAAAAATGCATTCTCACGGCTAACAATTATAGCAATCTGAAAGCTATATTTCGGAACTGGGGGGCCCTCTATTGGGATCATAATTGTTAAAACACACGTACATATAACTGGGGGGCCCTCTATTGGGATCATAATTGTAAAAACACATTCTCATGGATAACAAATATAGCAATCTAACAACTATATTTTGGAACCTGGGCCCTTATTGGGATCATATTGTTAAAACACACATACGTATACATATATGTATATGTATATATATATATATATATATATATATAGATATATATATAATATATATATATATATCTATATATAGGATATATATATATATATATTAAATATTAATATACATACATATAACAGTATAGAGACAGTATATATGTACATATATATATGTATGTATATGTCTATGTATACATCTATATGTACATATATGTACATATATATGTACATATATATATATATATATGTATATGTATCTATATATATATGTATATGTATATATTACATCATATATACATATGACATATACATATACATATACATATGCTGTCTCATTCTCATGGCTAACAAAGATAGCAACTGATAACTATATTTTGGAACTGGGGGGCCCTCTATTGGGATGATAATTGTAAAAAAGCACATGCATATATATAAATGCTGTCTCATTCTCATGGCTAACGAATATAACAATCTGATAGTTGTATTTTGGAACTGGGGAACCTCTATTGGGATCATAATTGTAAAAATACATTCTCATGGCTAACAAATATAGCAATCTGACAGCTATCACTACTACAAAAAGTTAAATAGACTACCGTTGGTTTTAGGAAAAAGACTACGTTTTTCATAAAAAAATGTAGTCTTATATTTTCATAAATTAAAAGACTACAATTTTATTAAAATGTTATCTATATTATCTGATAATATAAAAAGATTACATTTTTAAATAAGACGTAGTCTTATATAAAAAGACTATTTTTAATTAAAATGTAGTCTTATATTATATGATAATATAAAAGACTATATTTTTTAATAAGACGTAGTCTTATATTATCTGATAATATATTTTAGACTATGTTTTTAATTAAGATGTAGTCTTATATTATCTAATAATATAAAAGGACTATGTTTTTAATATCTTATAATATAAAGACTACATTTTTAATCAAGACATAGTCTTATATTATCTGATAATATGAAAAGACTATGTTTTTAATATTTATAATATAAAAGACTACATTTTTAATTAAGATGTAGTCTAATATATTTTTAATTAAGACGTAGTCTAATATAATTTTCCTTCTCCTAATTCACTTCCCCCTTTTCCTAAACGAAACCCTCGCAATACCCAAAATCAAATTTCTTTCTTTCATCTACAGTTTTGTTCGAGGGTTTCATTTGTAGAGACTCCATCGCCCACCATGCGGGATTAAGGTTGAGGAGACTCCACCACTATTGATCAGGATTCGTTTACAAGGACTCCATCACCAGGCAGGATTAGGGTTTTATTCTTCACCAGGCTGAGATTCAACTGCAGGTAATTTTTTTTTAATCTAACGATCGGAGAGAGAGGGAAAGCCGGAGTGGTTCTTTATCGTGTAGATATTAGCTTCCATCTCGTGCGTATAGTGTCCATCCTTCGGATCACATGGAGAGGATGCGAAGACCGAAATTTAAATATCATTTTGAATGTTTCTGTTCTCTGTTTTCATTTTGCCTTAGTTCTCATTCATGGGTTTTTTTTAATTTTTTTCTCTCTATTTTTTGTGGTTATCTTTGATGATGCCGAAGTGGTGAAGCTTGTGTTAATGGGGGATCTGCCATTAGAAAGAGAGAGGGAGAGAGGTTGGATGGTATTTTTCCTTTTTTGTTTAATCTTGTGAACGTCGGAAAGGACCCTGTAGAGTTGGAAGGGGTTGTGTCTACCATCTCCCAGCAAGCTCTGATAGGAAATTTGCTGGTGGGTCGTTGTCATGTCCACGGGTTCATGTGATTTTGATGATCGATTGATGGTTGTGATTTAACTCAAGATGAATAATTGATCAAAAATTTCTTGTGTTATTTTTTTTAAAAAAAAGGAGAAGAGAAGGTGGTTCATTTGTGGACTATTGAAGTCAATGAAATAAGATGGAAAAAGGAATATAGGGTTGGGCCAGGTTGGGCCGAGTTTTTGAGCTCAGTAATGGGCCGTGATTAGAAAAGGAATATAGGGTCCGGATCAGTGCTGATCCTAGTTTCTGGATATTTTTATTTTCTCATTTGGACTATTATTCGGGAAGATATTCAAGCCCAAAGTTGGGCCCATGAATAAATTTGGGTAGCAATTAGGGAATACTTTATCATTTCAATTTTAGAGATTTGATGGTGGAAATTGATGCTGTAGGTACCCAGAAGTCCTAATGTCATAGCCTAAAGTATATAACCATGGGCGACAGCCCACACTAGCGTTCGTGCGGCGTCTGATGGGGTTCGTTGGTCGGAGGAGGCCGGCCATGCCGCCGCTCATAGGAACGGGAGCCGAACCGGCTCCCACGTTTGGCTCGGGCCTGACATTTTTTAGCATAATGCTTAACTACATCAAAATTTCATCATAATACTAATCATTCAAGCTAAACAATTTAAGTTTTATCATCCACAGAAATCAAATTGCATAAGCAATAAAAACCAAATTGCATAAGCAAATAAAAATAATCAAATTGCATAATGCTTTGCAGTCAAGTCCTCAAGTTAATTTTGTAATACAAAGAGTCACATGATTCTTATGCACCTATTTTAAGTTACATTGTCTCTAAGGCCACGTTTAGATCGCTAAATTTGATTGAATTAAAATTAATTCAATCCAATCCAATCCAATCTAACATTTAAAAAATAAAAAAAGTTGTATACCGTGAATTTGGGGTTGGGCCTGGGCTCAGTCCGGCCCATTCAATCCGAATTTTTTTCTTTTCTTTTCTTTTTTTTGAAAATAAGGTTATTATTGATTTTTCTTTTTTTTAAAAAAATAAAGATAGTTTATATGTTTTTGAACATAATATCTTTTTCATTTTAGGAACATATATGGTGGATTCATTGAGCATGAAAAGTAGGTCCAAAGAGATTGATGACAAAGTAAAGAAAGCTGAACCATGTGAGTTATTACTTATTTTTTTAATTTACTTGTCATCTTTTAAATTTATTAGTTTGTTAGATAAAATTAATTATGATTTAAGTTTGATTTAATTAAGCAGTTACTAGTATTTTTTGAATTTAAACAGACTAGATAAGTCATGGTACTCTACTGATAGATGTACAAAAGACACGAGGATGGTGTCAAAATTTTTTTGAATCATATTAAAAGAAATTTAGATGACCTTAGTTCCATACACTGTCCATGCATAAAATATGAGAATATGAAAGTTCATGATATAACAATGGTTAAAGATCATCTTTTTTGTAATGGTATTGACTCAAGTTATGACGTATGGATATGGTATGGCGAAAACATATGTAAATATTGAGGAAGATAAGTGTACCTTAGATGCTGAAGAATGTTGTCTTTAATTCAATGATGATATTGATGTTGTAGACATGATTGAAGCAACCAGATCTATTTGAATGTAATCCAAAGAAATTCGTTGACTTGTTGGATGATGCTGAGTGCCCTTTATACACTGGTTGTAGTGGGTTCACTAAGCTTTCTATTTTGGTACGATTATACAACTTTAAAACAAAATATGGGTGGAGCGATGCAAGTTTCAATGAGCTATTAAGCTTTTGGGGTGATGTGCTTCCAAAAGAAAATTTGATGCCAACATCAATATATGAAGCAAAAAGACATTGTGCGCCTTAGGAATGCAATATGAAAAGATACACGCATGTCCAAATGATTGCATTTTATATAGAAATGCAAACAAGGATGTGATGTATGTCCAAATTGTTCTGAATCAAGATGGAAGACAAAGTGTATTTTTGTGATTCTATTGGACGTTCATTAGAAAAGAATTGAAAGGTGTTATTAATACATAAGTATTTATTTCTTTTTAATTTTATAGTAATTTATCTGGGTTATATCATTTGAGTCTCACACTATTATTATACTTTGCTTTATCAGTGCACTCAAAATATACAACGTTAAAGCTGAACGAGTTGCAAGAAAAACACTTACTTGGAAGTCAGTTAAGGTATATTAACTTGCACATTTTTTTATAATTTTAAAAATTAGATCTTATTTGTTTAAGTCTTATAAAAACTTTTAAATTCATCTTTCAAGTGTCTTAAGCAACCATCAGTATTGAATGTGGCTATTATGTCATCATGTATATGAAGGGGATCATTGAGAATCATATCATTTCAACTGATGAAAAGGTAGATTATTATTGCGTACATGATTCATATATATAAGTAGTACTTTTATGATTTTAGATTTCTATGTCATATATCATTTAGTGCTCTTTTCTGAGTAACTTATGTGTATATATGTAGTTTGCTGAGAAGAAAACTTATAAACAAGAAGAGATTAACATTATGCGTGGAGAATGGGTCGAGTACTTACAAGGTTTCATTTGAAGAAAATTGGCACTAAATGTATTGAGATTTAGCATCGAAGAAATTGAAGAAAATTGGATATTTTAATTTAATGTATTTGAAATTTTTGGAATATGTTTGTATGATGACAATATTGGATATTTATACGACAGTATTGGATATTCAATTTAATATTTTTAGAATTTTTCTAGAATTGAAAGTATATGTTTGTATGACAGGATTGGATATTATACTACGTTTTTAATATCAAAACGTAGTCTAAATGAACATAATAGACTACATTTTTGATGAAAAAGTTGTCTAAATGTATTTAAAGACTTTATTTTTTTATTTTTTAACTACAGTTTCTGATAAAAATGTAGTCTAAATGTATTTAAAAACTTCATTTTTTTATCTTTTAACTATAATTTTTGATAAAAATGTAGTCTAAATGTATTTAAAGACTACGATTTTTTGACCTTTACTATAATTTCTGATAAAAATGTAGTCTAAATGTATTTAAGACTACATATTTTGATTTTTAACTACAATTTCTGATAATAATGTAGTCTAAATGTATTTAAAGACTATATTTTTTTGACCTTTAACTACAATTTCTAATAAAAATGTAGTCTAAATGTATTTAAAGACTACATTTTTTTTTACTTTTAACTACGTCTAAAAACGTAGTCTAAACCAGGGACTTTTAACTACGCTCATATTTTTTTGACTACACTCAAAAAGTCTACGTTTTTTAAAATACTTTTAACCGTAGTCTATATATAAGACTATATTTTTTAGACGTAGTCTAATTAAATTTCTGTAGTAGTGTATATTTTGGAACTGGAGGGCCCTCTATTGGGATCCTTATTGTAAAAACACACATACGTATAAATATATTATATATATATATGTTGTCTCATTCTCATGGCTAACAATATAGCAATCTGACATCTATATTTTGGAATAGGGGAGCCCTCTATTTGGATCATAATTGTAAGAACACACTTGCATATATATATATGTTGTCCTATTCTCATGTCTAACAAATATAACAATCTTATAGCTGTATTTTTGAATTGGAGGAACCTCTGTTGGGATCAAATTGTAAAAACACATTCTCATGGCTAACAAATATAGCAATCTAACAGCTATTTTTGGAACTGGGGGGCCCTCTATGGGGATCATAATTATAAAAAACACACATGCATATATATATATATGCTGTCTCATTCTCACAACTAACGAATATACAATTTGATTGCTATATTTTGCAACTTGGGGGCCCTCTATTGGGATCATAATTATAAAAACACATTCTCACGGCTAATAAATATAGCAATCTGACAGCTATATTTTGGAACTGGGGGGCCTCTATTGGGATCATAATTGTAAAACACACACAGTCTATTCTACGACTAAAAAATATAGCAATATGACAGCTATAGTTTAGAACTGGGGGGCCCTCTATTGGGATCATAATTATAAAAACATATTCTCATGGCTAAGAAATATAGCAATATGATGAGGATATACTAGAAAAAATCTTTCCCACTTTTCATGCTTTCAATTTGCTCCTAAAGCAGCAATATCATGAAAATGGTTTTAGAAATATTATGAACTAATTTCTTGCCTTTTTATGGCTGAACAAAATAATAAACTTTTGATGAAAAACCATGAAGCCCGTCCAACTGGCTCTGTACCATTCCTTGAAGTGAATGCAATTACATATCAATTTTATAAACAAAGGCATGGTCGTGGATGTGGCCGTGGATGAGGATGTGGTCGAGGATATTTTGGTTATCATGTGGTCATGTTAAAACTCCTTCTCACCACATGAAGTAGAAAAAATAAGAAGAAAATTAAGAAAGGCAAAAGGAACTTAAGTAAATTTGGTGAAAAACTCATACTATTGTTGTGGAATGAAGGGTCATTAGTCGTACCTGTCGTACGTCAAACATCTCGTTCAACTTTATCAAGAGTCATTGAAAAAGAATGAGAAAAAGATGAAAACAAATTTTATTTCTGAATGTGGCCCTTCTGACACTAGATTTGATGATCTAGATATTGCTGATCCAACCAGAAGAAAATAATGCTTATCTAATTGATAGCATGAATGTATAAGGATAATTTTAAGAATGCCTATGTTATCAAAAATAACATGCAATAAAATAATATCTTATTATACATATGTTTGTTTTAAGAAAACTAATGCAATGATGAATTATGACTTTTAGTTTTCTATGCCTTTATATGCCTTATATTCTAATTTGTATTTCACTACATATTATTCTTTTCATGAAGAAAATAGAATTATCTCGAGTAGGATCTTTTGTCAACAACAACAATTTATGCCTCGTAGATAGTGCTACAACGTACACTATACTTAAAGATATGAAATACTTCTCTTACTTATGAATGCAGGTAACAAATGTCAATATAATTATGGTAGTGCAAAATTGATTAAAGGCTTTGGAAGAGCCCATATCATTTTGCCTGGAGGAATAAAATTTATAATTGATGATGCCTTATATTCTGAAAGGTCTTAAAGAAATTTATTGAGTTTTAAAGATATTCACAGATATGGATATCACAATAAGACAACTAATGAAGACAATATTGAGTATTTGTGCATTACAAGTACAATCTCAGGTAAGAAATATGTATTAGAAAAATTGCCTGCAATTTTTCTGATTTATACTACACAAATATAAGCACAGTTGAAGCATATGCTTTAGTAAACCACAAGTTTACTAATCAAAATAATTTTATAATTTGGCTAACCGGTTGGGTCATCCCGGTTCAATTATGATGCAAAGAATTATAAAGAATTAATATGGACATTCATTGAAGAATCAAAAATATTATGACCAAATGAATTCTCATGTGCTTCTTGTTCTAATGGCAAATTAATTATTAGGCCATCACCAGCTAAAATTAAGACTGAATCTCTTAGATTTCTGGAACGCATACATGGTGATATTTGTAGGCCTATTCACCCACTAAGTGGACCATTTAGATATTTCATGGTTTTAATTGATGCTTCAACTAGATGATCACATGTATGTTTATTATCGACTTGCAACCTGGCATTTGCGATACTACTAGTGCAATTAATTCAACTACGTGCTCATTTTCCAGATAATCCTATTAAGACAATACATCTTGACAATGCTGTTGAATTTACTTATCAAGCATTTAATGATTATTGTACTATTGGAATCACCGTTGAACATCCTGTAGCATATGTTCATACTCAAAATGGTCATCGCTTATCAAACAGATCCAATTGATTGCAAGACCATTACTTATGAGAGCAAAACTTCCTTTGCTACACAAGGACATGCTATTTTATATGCAGCAATACTTATTCGCATCAGACCAATGAATTATCATGAATTCTCTTCGTTACAATTGGTTTATGGTCAGGAACCAAATATTTCTCATCTAAGAATTTTTCGGATGTGCAGTTTATGTTCTAATTGCTCCATCACAAAGCACTATGATGGGACCTCAAAGAAGGTTAGGGATATATGTTGTATGAATCTTCATCTATAATTAAATATATTAAACCATCTATAAGAGATTTATTTACGGTACGTTTTGCCGATTGTCATTTTGATGAGTCTATTTTTCCAACATTATGAGAAAAAAATAAGCAGCTGATAAAAGAAAATAGTTAGAATGAATTATCATTGTTCCATCTTGATCCTCATACAAAACAACATGAACATGAAGTTCAGAAGATAATTCACATGCAAAAACTAGCAAATCAACTGCCAGACGCATTTACTGACCTTAAAAGAGTGACAAAGTCACACATACCAGCTGCAAATGTTCCAATCAGAATTGTTGTTCCTGAAGGACAACCTACCACTGCTAACGAGATAAAGAGACAAGTAAAGCATGGTAGACCAGTTGGTTCCAAAGATAAAAACCCTCACAAAAGAAAAGAAGCAAAGCATTTAGATGATCAGATTGAAGATACTATGACTCGAGAAAAGATCCATAGTATAATAACAGCAGTAATTAAGACTCCAGATGAGTCTATTCTAAAAGAGAATAAGGTACCTAAAATCAAAGAAAATAAAGAGATCTCTATCGATTATGTTATGACTAGGGAAAGATGGAACCGATATAAGATGATCGTCGACGATAAGTTTGCATATTATGTTGCGCAAACTATTAAAAATAAAAATGAGGATTATGAATCAATGTCTATGGAAGAATGTAGACATCGACAAGATTGGTCAAAATGGAAGGATGTAATCGATTCTGAATTAAAATCACTAGCAAAATATAAAGTTTTTGGATCGGTTATCCAAACATCTGCTGGTGTAAAACCTGTAGGATATATAAATAGGTATTCGTGCGAAAGCGAAATAAGGATAATGAAATTATAAGGTATAAAGCACGACTAGTTCCCAAGTGTTTTCACAAAGATCCGGTATTGATTATGAAGAGACATATTCTCATGTGGTGGATGCAATAACTTTTTGGTATTTGATTAGTCTAACAGTGCATGAAAAACTTGAATTGCATCTTATGGATGTAGTGACAGCCTATTTATATAGCTCACTTGATAATGACATCTATATAAAAATCCTAGAAGGATATAATTACCTGAAAAGTCTAACTCTAATTTGAAAGAACTTTATTCGATAAAATTGTAAAAGTCTCTATGGGTTAAAACAAGTGGGTGTAGTACAATCATTTGACTGAATACCTATTAAAACAAGGTTATAACAATGATTCCATATGCCCTTATGTCTTTATAAAGAGATCTGGATCATAATTTATGATTATTGCAGTATATTGATGATTTGAACATAATTGAAACTTTTGAAGAGCTTCAAAGGGCAATAGATTATACAAAATAGGAATTTGAAATGAAAGATCTTGGAAGAACAAAATTTTTCTTTGGCCTGCAGCTCGAGCATCTTAAGAATGGAATTTTTTGCACCAATCTACTTATACAACAAAGATACTTAAAAGGTTTTATATGGATAAAGCATACCCTTGAGTACTCCAATGGTTGTAAGGTAACTTGAATCGATAAAGATCCTTTCCGACCTAAAGAAGATGACAAAGAACTACTTGGTCCTAAAGTAACATATCTTAGCACAAAAGGTGCATTAATGTATCTTGCGACTCACACTTGACCTGATATATCTTTTTCAATAAACTTGTTAGGAAGATATAGTTCTTCGTCTACAAGAAGGTATTGGACAGGTGTTAAGCACATATTTCGATACCTCAAAGGTACAATGGATATGAGTTTGTATTATTCAAATTTGTCGAAATCCGAATTGGTAGGTTTTACAAATGCAAGATATTTGTATAATGGTTGATCACAAACAGGTTATGTCTTTATATATGGTGGCACTGCTATTTCATGGCGTTCTACAAAGCAAATAATTGTGGCTACATCATCTAACCATGCCAAAATTCTGGCAATTCATGAAGCAAGCCAAGAATGTATTTGGCTTAGATCGGTAATCCAACACATTCAGAAGACATGTGGATTATCTTCTCAAAAAGAGGTACCAACTATTTTGTATGAGGATAAAACAGCCTGCATAGCCCAACTAAAAGGAGGGTATATCAAAGGTGACAAAATAGAATATATATCCCCAAAGTTCTTTTTTTTACTCATGACCTTAGAACAGTGGTGCTATTAATGTTAAGCAAGTTTGACCTAGCGATAATCTCGCTGATTTATTTATGAAAGCACTATCTACAAAGAGATTTGAAGAGTTAGTTCAAAAAATTGGACTACAACTACTCAAGGATCTTGAATGATAATTTTAAGAAAAGTATATCAGAGTTGCAGTCAAAAAAAGGAGCAAAATACTATACTCTTTTTTTCTTAGCTATGGTTTTGTCCCATTGGGTTTTCTTGACAAGGTTTTTAATGAGGCAGTATCCCCTCTCAATAAAAGACATGAATGATGTACTCCTTCCTTCACTAAGAATTTTCCATTGTCAAATAAATGGACATCCAAGGGGAGTGTTATAATATGGCCAATATAATAGATATCCATTGGTATTCTAAGAGGAGGTTATGTCAAGTAATGTCTACCAAAAAGATGGTATCCATTGTTATTCCAAAGGGAGGTTATGTCTATTGGTATTACCTATAACATTTTTTTTTATTTGCTCACGGAATTGTATTTGAGAAACCGGATGGAATAAGAGAAAACATATTCCAATACTTTCTTTTTCCTATTATATTTGTTCTATTGTTACTCTTTAATAATATATATATATAATATATATGCTATCTCATTCTCACGGCTAACAAATATAGTAATCTTATATATATATATATAGATATATATATATAGCTATAAGATTACTATATTTGTTAGCCGTGAGAATGAGATAGCATATATATTATATATATATATATGCTATCTCTCACGGCTAACAAATATAGCAATCTGACCACTATATTTTGGAAATGGGGGCCCTCTATTGGATCATAATTGTAAAAATACATATCATGGCTAATAAATATAGCAATCTGATAGTTATATTTTGAAACTGGGGGCCCTCTAATGGGATCATAATTGTAAAAACATACATGCATATATATATATATATATATATATGTGTGTATGTTGTCTCATTCTTACTGCTAACAAATATAGCAATCTGATAGCTATATTTTGGAACTGGGGGCACTCTATTGGGAAAATAATTGTAAAAATACATTCTCACAGCTAATGAATATAACAATCTGATAGCTATATTTTGCAACTGGGGCCCTCTATTGGGATCATAATTACAAAAAACACATTCTCACGGCTAAAAAGTATAGCAATCTGACAGCTATATTTTGGAACTAGGGGCCCTCTACTTGGATCATAATTGTAAAAAGAAATTCTCATGGATAACAAACATAGCAATCGGACAGCTATATTTTGGAACAGAGGGCCCTCTATTGGGATCATAATTGTAAAATACACACATATACATACACACATATACATACATATACATACATATATATATATATATATATATCTGTCTTATTCTCACGGCTAACGAATATAAAAATATGATAGCTATATTTTGGAATGGACGGCCCTATGTTGGGATCATAATTGTAAAATCACATTCTCATGGCTAACAAATATAGCAATCTGGCAGCTATATTTTGAAATGGACGGCCTCTGTTGGGATCATAATTGTAAAAACACATACATACATACATACATACATACATACATATATATACATACAAACATGCACACATACACACATATATATATACTGTCTCATTCTCACGACTAACAAATATAGCAATCTAATAGCTTTAGTTTGGAACTGGGTGACCCTCTATTGGGATCATAATTGTAAAAACACACACGAACATACACAAATATATATATAGCAATCTGACAGCTATATTTTGGAACTGGGGGGGGGGCCCTCTATTGGAATAATAATTGTAAAAACACATTCTCACGACTAACAAGTATAGCAATCTGACAGCTATATTTGGAAATGGGAGACCCTCTATTGGGATCATAATTGTAAAAGCACACATACATTCATACACACACACACACATATATATATAAGCTATCTCATTCTCTGGCTAACGAATATAACAATCTGACAGCTATATTTTGGAACTAGGGGGCCCTCTATTGGGATTATAATTGTAAAAACACATTCTCAAAGCTATCAAATATTGCAATTTGATAGCTATATTTTGGGACTGGGGGACCCTCTATTGGGATCATAATTATAAAAGGCACACACATAAATACGTACGTGTACGTACGTACGTACATACATACATACATACATACATACATATGCTATCTCATTCCGATGGCTAACGAATATAACAATCTGAAAGCTATATTTTGGAACTGGGGGGCCCCTCTATTGGGATAATAATTGTAAAAACACACATATATATTAATATATATGCTGTCATATTCTCACGGCTAACGAATATAACAACCTGACAGCTATATTTTGGAACTGGGGGGCCCTTTATGTGATCATAATTGTAAAAACAAATTCTCACGACTAACAAATATAGCAATCTGAGAGCTATATTTTGGAAATGAGGGGCCCTCTATTGGGATCATAATTGTAAACACACATTCTCATGGCTTACAAATATAAAAATTTGACATATATATTTTGGATCTGGGGGCCCTTTATTGGGATCATAATTGTAAAAAGCATGGCTAACAAATATAGCATTCTATAGCTATATTTTGGTAATGAGGGGCCTCTATTGAGATCATAAATGTAAACACACACACAATATATATATATATATATATATATATATATATATATGCTATCTCATTCTCACCGCTAACAAATATAGCAATCTGACAGCTATATTTTGGAACTGGGGGCCCACTATTGTGATCATAATTGTAAAAACACATATAAATATATATATATATATATATATATATATGCTGTCTCATTGTCACGGCTAACAATATAACAATCTGACAGCTATTTTTTGGAACCAGGGGGCCCTGTATTGGGATCATAAATTGTAAAAATACATTATCAAGGCTAACAAATATAGCAATCTGACAGATATATTTTGGAACTGGGGGGCCTTCTATTGGGATCATAATGGTAAAAACACACATTCTCACACAACACACACACACATATATATATATATATATATATATATGCTGTATAATTCTCATGGTTGACGAATATAATAATCTGACAGCTATAATTTGGAACTCGGGGGCCCTCTATTGTGATCATAATTTTAAAAACACATATTTTTAAAACAAACACACTCATTCTCACGACAGCTATAGTTTGGAACTGGAGGCCCTCTATTGGGATCACATTTGTAAACACACACACATATATATATATATATATATGCTATCTCATTCTCATGACTGACAAATATAGCAATCTGACAGCTATATTTTGAGCTGGGGGCCCCTCTATTGGGATTATAATTGTAAAAACATTCTCACAGCCAACAAATATAGCAATATGACAGCTATATTTTGTAACTGGGGGACTCTCTATTAGGATCATAATTGATACACACACACACACACATATATTGTATGTACACATACACATACATACATACATACATACACATACATACATACATACACATACACCCACACACATATATATATATATATATATATATATATGATCATATAGCATATATATATATATATATATATATATATATATGTTGTCTTATTCTCATGGCTAACAAATATATCAATCTGATAGCTATATTTTGGAACTGGGGGCCCTCTACTGGGATCATAGTTGTAAAAGCACAAATGCGCGCGCGCGCGCGTGCACATACACACACATATATATATATATGCTGTCTCATTCTCACCGCTAACGAATATAACAATCTGATATCTTTATTTTGGAACTGGGGGAACCTCTATTGGGATCGTAACTGTAAAAACACGTTCTCATGGCTAACAAATATCGCAATCTTATAGCTATATTTTGAAACTGGGGAGCCCTTAATTTGGATAATAACTATACAACATACACATACATACATACATACATACATACATATATATACTTTCTTATTCTCACGGCTAACAAATATAATAATCTGATAGCTATATTTTGGAACGCGGGGGGCCCTTTATTGTGATCGTAATTGAAAAAACACATTCTCAAGGCTAACAAATATAGCAATTTGACTGCTATATTTTGGAACTGGGGGGGCGTCTATTAGGATCAGAATTGTAAAAACCCAATCTCATGGCTAACAAATATAGCAATCTGATAGCTATATTTTGGAACTAGGGGCCTCTATTGGGATCATAATTGTAAAACACACATACATACCGATATATATATAAATATGCTATCTCATTCTCATGGCTAACGAATATAAGAATCTGATAGCTATATTTTGGAACTGGAGGGGCCCTCTATTGGGATCTAACAGCTATAGTTTGGAACTGGGGGGCCCTCTGTTGGGATCATAATTGTAAAAACACATCCTCATGGCTAACAAAAATAGCAATCTAATAGCTATATTTTTGAAATATAGCAATCTGACATAAATATTTTGGAACTGGCGGGCCCTCTTTTGGGATCATAATTGTAAAACACACACACACATATATATGCTGTCTCATTCACACGACTAACAAATATAGCAATCTGACAGCTATAGTTTGGAACTGGGGGGCCCTCTGTTGGGATCATAATTGTAAAAACACATCCTCATGGCTAACAAAAATAGCAATCTAATAGCTATATTTTTGAACTGGAGGACCCTGGATCATAATTGTAAAAACACAATCGCACGGCTAACAAATAATTTAATCTGGCAGCTATATTTTGGAACTGGGGTCCCTCTATTGTGATCATAATTGTAAAAATACATTCTCATGACTAACAAATATAGCAATCTGACATAAATATTTTGGAACTGAGGGGCCCTCTATTGGGATCATAATTGTAAAAACACACGCGCGCACACACACATATATATATACATATATATATATACACACATACTATATATATATATATATATATATATATATATATATATATATATATGCTGTCTCATTCTCACGACTAACAAATATAGCAATCTGATAGCTATAGTTCGGAATTGGGGGCCCTCTCTTGGGATCATAATTATAAAAACACATCCTCATGGCTAACAAAAATAGCAATCTAATAGCTATATTTTTGAACTGGAGGATCCTCTATTGGGATCATAATTGAAAAAACATAATCGCACGGCTAACAAATAACGTAATCTGACAGCTATATTTTGGAACTGCGTCCCTCTATTGGGATCATAATTGTAAAAACACTCTTGCATATATATATATATATATATATATATATATATATATATATATACATACATGTATACATATATATATGTATGTATGTATACATATATATGTATATGTATACATATATGTATATGTATACATATATATATACATATGTATACATATGTATACATGTATACATGTATGTATATGTATACATATACATATATGATATATGTATATGTATATATGTATACATATATATGTATATATGTATATGTATACATATATATGTTGTCTCATTCTCATGGCTAATAAATATAGCAATCGGATAGCTATATTTTGGAATTGGGGGCCCTCTATTGGGATTATAATTGTAAAAACACAATATCTTGGCTAACAAATATAACAATCTAATAGCTATATTTTGGAACACAAGGGCCCTCTATTATGATCATAATTTTAAAAACACATTCTCACGGCTAACAAATATGGCAACCTAACAGCTATATTTTGGAGCTAAGGGGCCCTCTATTGGGATCATAATTGTAAAAACACACACATACATTCATATATATATATATATATATATATCTATTATTCTCATGGCTAACAAATATAACAATCTAACAGCAATATTTCGGAACTGGGGGCCATCTATTGGGATTTTAATTGTAAAAACACATTCTCACGGCTAACAAATATAGCAATCTGACAGCTATATTTTGGAACTGAGGGCCCTTTATTGGGATCATAATTGTAAAAATACACATATACATACATAACATACATACACATATATATACATATATATATAATATATACATATATATATACATATATATATATATATATATATATATATATATATATATATACATATATTATAATACATATATAACATATATATTATATATATATATATACATAGATATATA
>UESW01003854.1:2006223-2213249 GCA_900491605.1 Calamus simplicifolius | reverse complement strand
GGCCCTAAGTCCTATAAACTTATGATCCAGGAGACAAGGATCTCAATCTGAAACAGAACTCCTCCCATGGCCAATCGAAGAAAGGCTACCTCCGAAACCCGGGATCAGGTCGCCTCCCAAAGACCTGATCCAGTGAGCAGCGTAGCACCACCACCACCGTCAGTTGAAACTCCATCACCACCGGCAGCCCCAGTGACCCAGGACAGTTTGCCTCGCTGGTCAAGCAGGTCCAAGCTCTGGCCCACCTGAATCCAGGGGCGCTTTGAAGCCCCCCATCCGGTTGCCTACTCGCACCTTCCTGAGGAGAACGCGGCTCCTGTTCATCCATGATCTCTTCTTCCGACCCGCATGGGGTTGCAGACCCCCCTCGTCGCCCTAGGAAAGCTGAGCCAGCCCCCCAAGGGTCTACGGCAAGGATCTTCTCCGATCTCGGCGGGCCCGATCCCTTTCTCCGGTGTTCTCTCATCACGAAACACCGTCTCATTCTCCTCGCCCAGCTCCTCCTGCTGTGCCTGAGAAGATCCGCCAACAACTCCGGGAGATGCATCAGGAGTTGGATGCCGTTAAGCAAGCCCATCCGCTTCAATATAAAGCGGAGCAGGGCATTCCCTTCTCTAAGGAGATCATGGAGGAAGTGATTCCCTCCCACGTCAAGCTGCCCGCCATCGAGCCCTATCATGGATCCTCCGATCCCCAACGACCACCTCAGCAGCTTCCGATCGATCATGATGTTCCACGGGGCATCAAATGCGATCCTCTGCAGCGCCTTCCCTTCTACCCTCAGGGGGGCCGCTCGAACCTAGTTCAATGCCTTGAAACCAGGTTCTGTTGGTTCATTTGACGAGCTGAGCCACCTCTTCATCAGCCAGTTCATCAGCAGCCATCGTCACAGCGGAGATCTGACTCCCTCTCTAAGGTTAAGCAGAGAGAGGGGTAGTCCTTGAAGAAATATCTCAGTCGTTTCAATACAGCCATGCTGGAAGTGGACCGCCTTAATCATGAGGTGGCCATGTCTGTCCTAGCAGGCGGAGTATTGAAGGAGAGTGACTTTTACTTGGCGTTTGGAGGTCAGCTACCCTCCAAACCTCTCCGATATGATGGCCATGCGGACAAGTATGCCAGAGTCGAGGAATCGCGGAGGGCTGCCCGCACCGAGCTGACAAGGAAGAAGGAGTTCAAGGGCTCGAACAAGCACCGATCCGCCCACCAGCGGAGCCCACCTCGCCGCCAAAGGATTCCTCGCCGCCACCAAGGAACCGCACTCGGAGCCCGCCTAGAAGGTTCAACCGGTTCACCCCGCTCACACCCCAAGGGTAGAGATCCTTATGGAGATAGAGCGTCAGCTCCCTTGGCCATCTCCTCTCCGAGGGAATGCGACCCGGACATACCCCACCAAATATTGCTGCTACCACCGGAACCATGGCTACGACACCGAAGAGTGCTGGCAGCTGAAGAACGAAATTGAGAAGCTCATCTAGCGGGATAGGCTAGACCAATTCAGGATAGTGCCCGAGCCAAGGAATGGGGGCGACCGCCAGCCTGAGCCCCAGCAGCCTCTTCTGAATCCTTCGGTCGCCGGCCACATCAATGTGATCGAGGCGGTTGGTAGTTCGTCGAGCTGGTGGGACGATGAAGAAGGTTCAGCGCCAAAGAAAGCACGGACTAACGAGCTCTCCTTCTCCGACAATGACCTCCAGAAGATACAGTTCCCACATGACGATGCGTTAGTTGTATCTCTCAATCTGAACAACTATGATGTAGACCAAATCCTTATTGATAGTGGAAGCTCTATCAATGTTTTGTATCTCGATGTGTTTGTAAAGATGAAACTGCTTATGGAGAATCTCCAAGCCGTGGACTCTACTCTAATGGGGTTCATCGGCGATGTTATTACCCTGAGGGGGTCGTGACCTTAAGGGTCCGTGCGGGAACTTGGCCCTGCATTGCCACTGTTCATACATATTTTTTGTGACCAAGCTTCGGTCGCCCTACAATGCAATCTTTGGAAGACCCGGCCTGATGTCCCTTAAAGTCGTTGTCTCCATCCCATATCTAGCAATGAAGTTTCCTACCGGATGGAGTTTGGGAGTAGTTCGAGGAAACCAAGCTGTAACTCGACAGTGCTTCGTTACCAGCCTTCAGTCCAAACTGCCCGAAGTTGATGAACTGGACGCTCGGGAGAATTTTGCCGAGCAACGAGGAGAATCAGCCGAAGAGCTGGAGGAGGTACCGCTGGACGAAGCTCGGCCCGACCAAACCGTAAGGATCGGGTCGCTACTGAAAGGGAAGCCCGCTGGAGCTGATTGACTTTCTCCAAAGGAATGCTGATGTCTTCGCATGGTCCGCTTCTGATATGCCTGGAATTAGCCCAGACGTTCTCGTCCATCGTCTTAATGTAAACGAGATGTCGCGGCCCGTGAAGCAGAAGAAAAGAAGCTTCGCCCCTGAGCGACAGAAGGCAATTGAGGAAGAAGTTGACAAGCTCATCAAGGCAAATTTTATTCGGGAGGTAAATTATCCGAGCTGGCTGTCCAATGTTGTCATGGTGAAGAAGTTGAATGGTAAATGGCGGATCTGCATCGACTTCACCGACCTTAATAAAGCATGCCCGAAGGACAGCTTCCCTCTCCCTCGGATTGACCAGCTCGTAGATGCTACTTCAGGTCATCAGATGCTGACCTTCATGGATGCATATTTGGGCCGCAACCAAATCCGAATGGCACCCGAGGATGAAGAAAGACCACCTTCATAACCGACTGAGTACTTATTGTTACCGTGTCATGCCTTTTGGTCTGAAAAAGGCAGGTGCTACTTACCAAAGGCTGGTTAACAAAGTCTTCAAGGAGCAAATCGGTCGAAACATGGAGGTATATGTTGACGACATGCTGGTCAAAAGCAAAGAAGCATCCCAGCATATTGAGGATCTCTGAGAGCTTCGCGACGCTCCGAAAATATCGGATGAAGCTCAACCCAACTAAGTGCGCCTTCGGTGTTAACTCTGGGAAGTTCCTGGGCTTCATGGTTTCTCAACGGGGCATTGAGGCCAATCATAGAACATTCAAGCCCTTCGGCAAATGGCACCACCGGCATCCGTCAAAGAGGTCCAGCGCCTGATTGGAAGGATCGCAGCCCTCAACCGCTTCGTGGCTCGGTCGGCCGAGAGATGCCTTCCTTTCTTTAAAGCTCTCCGATCTGCCAAGAATTTCCTATGATCCCCCGAGTGTCAAAATCGTTCAAGGACCTCAAGAGATATCTCGGCTCTCCACCCCTCCTCAGCAGTCCTAATCGGGGGAAATGTTATTTCTGTACTTAGCAGTTTTGGAAGGCGCAGTTGGCTCAGTATTGGTCAGAGAAGAGAACAAGACCCAAAAGCCGATCTATTATGTCAAGCAAGCTGCTCTGGGACACCGAGACAAGATACTCCCAGATCGAGAAGTTGGTTTTGGCCCTAGTAACGTCGGTTCGGAGGTTGCGGCCATATTTCCAGGCGCATTCTGTGATGGTCCTGACCGACCAACCCATAAGGCAGTGGTCCATCATCCGAAGACATCAGGAGAATGGCCAAATGGGTCGTCGAGTTAAGCGAGCATGATATCCGATACCAACCTCGCCCGGCCATCAAAGCCCAGGTTCTAGCTGATTTCCTTCTCGAATGTACCATCTCGGAGGATGGCTCCACTCCGACTCTTCTGAGCATCCGAGATCAGATGCCCTGTGGCTGCTCCACATCGATGGATCATCTAATGCCAATGGCTCCGGCGCTGGCTTAATCCTCACCAACCCAGAAGGGCAACCTTCGAGTATGGCGTTCGCTTCTCCTTTCCAGCCTCCAACAATGAAGCCGAATATGAAGCTCTGCTCGTTGGACTCCGAATCGCCCGTGACCTTAAAGTGAAGAAGCTGAATGCCTTTACCGACTCTCAATTGGTAGCCGGTCATATGCGGGGCGAGTTCGAGGCCCGAGAGCCAACATGATTCGGTATCTTCAACAGGTGCGGACTTACTTTCCCACTTTTTTGAATTTGAAGTTATTCAGATCCAAGGTCCCAGAATGCACGAGCCGATCTATTGTCTCAGCTGGCAACTACGGAGTCGATGGATTCGAGCGGAAGTTTCCCCTGAAGATTCTTGAAAAGCCTAACATCGCGAGGCCGACCGAGTGATGCAGGTCGAGGCCGAACCATCCTAGTTCGACCCATACTGAAGTATCTTAAAGAAGGGTCCCCTCTTTTATTTTCATATTTGTATTTACTTGGGCCCCAAGTCTCTTATCCTATAAAAGAGACCCTCTTGTATGAAAAAAGGATAAAACCTTTCAATCAATCAATACAATCAATCAGTTATTTAAGTCATATTTTCCTTGGTGTTCTTGTGTTCTTGCTCTGTGCATGCCTGCATCCAAGCCGCCCAACCTTAAACTCTAGCTGCCTTCTTACCATCCACTAGTGGACGCCCCAAACCCTAGCCACCCCTTGCACCCCTCCAGCCGCCCATGAGCCCTAGCCGCCGCCTTGCCCCATCCAGGGGATGCCCAAGGACCCTCGGCCACCCCTACCTCCTTCTCCACTTCTTCTTCATATCTTTACCTTTATTCTAATTTTCTCTTTTCTTATTAGCACTTGTATGATGATCTTGTAGATCCCTCGGTAGCCACGAATCCAGGATTCAAGGTGATCTTCATCCAAGTCAGTGGATACTTAGCCGCAGATCCATGGGCTCGAGGCTTGGTCATCTAGGGCGCATTTGCCAGGCAGAACGATCCCTTTAGCACTTTGATCTTTTTCTCATGCCAGGTACACCCCCTCTAATCTACTAGTAACTTTATTGAAGGAGAGCAAGTCCTACCGGGGCTTCTTAGCCTGGCGGCCTTTCTTCTTTACTTTTATGTGGAACTGTTTCGTGTGCGGAATTACTGTGAGTTTTCCTGAATCCCTCTTAAGCCTTGACTAATCAACTATAATCATTAATCTACTTGCATGCGGCATAGGATGGAGTACTGGAGGATGGGAGGGGCACCCAAGGGCCAGAACAAAGGGGCAAAGGTCGAAATCGACTGAGGTGGCGGTGTCACGATGGTGGGCTCTATAGATCATTGGCAATGGTGGCATGGAGACCAATTGGGGCTTTTGGGCATTGTGGTTTTGGCGAAAGTTCTTCACAGGGAAGGATCAGGTAAGCTCCGGATTGGGAGCTGCGAATGACGAAAGTTGAGAAGAATCAAAAAGGACCATTAGGGGGTAGGAAAAGTCTTTATCCATCATGCCACAGCCCATTGGAATGGCATGTGCGCTCGAATGGATTTTGGTGCATAAAGCATGAGGGCATGCGCATTGGAGCCAGTGCGAACATCCGTACCATGACCAATCGGGCCGGACAATGCGCACGCCTGTGCGGTGCATCGAAGTTTGGTGCACAAAGACTTCCTAGGGGTAAGGTTTAGGGAGCTTTTCCTTCGACCTTTGCCTACCATTTTTATGAATGTCGTAGGCAAATGAAATCTTTGCCTAAGATTTTTAGTTTATCGTAGGTAATGATTTGACCTTTCCCTACAATTTTACAAAAATCATAAGGAAAAGTTTTAGAATGAAAAAAAAAAATTAAATCGAAAGATCTATAGCCTTTCCCTAGTAAAGGTCTAGAGCATTTTTCTACGATTATTGAGAAAATCATAGGGAAAGGTTAGAGCCTTTCTTGTAATAAATTTTTTATTATTAACTTTTTCCTATGATTTTATGGGAAAGGTTGTAGACCTTTACCTAGTATTCATAGGAGGTATAGAATGATTCCAAGGGATCTACAACCTTTCCCTATGAAAATCATAGGGACAGTGTTTCTTTGGACCATTCCCTACGAGTTTCACAAAAATCGTAGGGAAAGGTTTAGAATAGCGGATTTTCAAAAATCGTAGGGAAAGTCCAGAAGTAGGGAAACACATTTTTAGAAAAATTTGACGGGTTATTTTGCCTCCAAAAATTTGTTGATATATCCCTACAATTTTTACTAAAATCGTAGACAAAGGTTTTTTCCTTTCTCTATGGAATCTTTGCCTATGAAAAAATCATAGGGAAAGGTAACTTTTGGCTACGATTTAAATCGTAGGTAAAAATCATAGGCAAAAGTCATTTTTCTTGTAGTATAATCTAATAAACTGAACAGTAATAAGCAATGTAAACAATTCAACACAATTTGAGTAGTAAAATAATATAAATATTTTCTTTTAAAATTTTAAAATACTTTCAACTATCTCAGCAAAAAGCATTTGTAGTTTATTAAAACAACAACACAACACAAAATTGGTATGTTAGATTCAAAACTACTAATATAATCTTCTTTCTTATAATGGACATCATGATAAGTTATGATGTAACTCGTGATAAGTCGTAATGCTTCAAGTTAACTAAAATCTATCATGAGCTAGGATGCCATGATATTACAAGCTAAACAAAAGAGTAGAAATTTTTTGTATAACCAATGATATCATTTGTAATGCTTTAAATCCAACTACTAACTTATAATTTGTTAGCATATTGAAATTATGTAATCAATTATATGTATTTAATTCTTTGTAAGGTATTATATCACTGCTGCAATGCATGACGACCCATTTGTCAGCTGATTCAATTAATTTTATTAATGGAACAAAATTACTTGATTCAAAACTTAAATAAAATTAATAGATAGAAAATAAATTTAAGTTATAGCGTTATAGGTAGGGGTGCAAAGTTCAATCCGAACCCGGAGAGCAGAACTCATGTTTGACCAAAGAGACCAGTTTAACCCGGTCCGATTTGCAATTAAGGGTTACCCGAGATAACCCGAATCCGAGGGTTACCTGAACGAGGGTGGCTTATCGGCATCAGGTTTTTGAGGGCATGAGGGCGCCAGTCGGCCAACTTGCAAGAGTCAATCGCAGTTATTTCGTTTCAGCTCCTATTGCACCACCATCCCTGCAACGATGACAGAGGTAGGCTGCGCCTTCCGCGAACAATGACAAAAATGAACGTAGGTTGGTTTGATCAGACGGAAGTTAATGGACGAATGGTTTTCAAAATGCTTCGGGTTGCGATGGTGAGTGCCTCGGCAAACTGGGATCCATAATTCGGTGTGCAATCCGGAAACTCAACCTGAACCCACGCTGAGGGAAAAGTTCATGAGCCCGAGTTGCACCCCTGCTTATAGGTACTTGACCTTATTTTTTTTCATCTAACGGAACTAAAATTTTGGAGGACTTTGAGATTCCCAAATTTAAAATTTGAAGTGCAGTTATTACTAGAATCCCCCAAATATATTCTTATTGCTTACAATAACAGAGGAAAGACTAGATGATCAGGAGAACAGAGACGACCATCGTCTTGCCACAACAACATAACAGGAGGGGGAAATACCGAACAACAAAAGGCACACAGTATTCAGTAACTCTCTCTTTGAAGATGGAAACAAAGGAACATCATCAAGCGCAATCTTCTCGCGGTGTGGGATCATCTGATAGAGGTCTAGGCCCACCACATCGGTTCTCGCATTATTAATCTTCTTTTGTATTACACAGCACACAGATAGCTTTATATACACATCAAAAATAGAAAATTAAAAGATACCAGGACTAATTAATCATCCGTATGAGTAGCTGAGCTTTTGAAAGCTGACATGGCACTGCCTCATGTTATCATAAAACAAGAAATATTCAAAAAAAAAAAAGCTCATCTTGCTGTCGTTGCTCTCCTTGGGATGAAGGGTATATTCAGTCATGACCCAAGTTGTTGAGATCTTTTTCCCAGCTTCTAGTTAATGAAATCTGAAGTCCTGCTTGTACCCAGCAATATGGCCATCATTATGGATGATGGGCTTTTGTCCATTGGTTGATTTCCAGTAGCCCCCACTGTCCAAGGTGTGCCGATCTCGGGTCACTGGAGCCGTCAACTTCTTGAAGAAGCAATCTGTTACCATATAGAGTCTCCCCAAACTGCCAAACGTGCTAACGTCTACAAGAGCCACATCCAAATTGAAGGGTTAGCTAATCAGTGCGAATCAAATTAGTCGGGATGAATTCTTGGACTGTGTGGAAATTACTTGGGGGTTTCTCAAACTGAAACATTCTGATGTCGTCTTCTAAAATGAATCCTCATGAGAGGGGATCATCGGCAACATAAAAAGATAGATAAACAAGTACCTCATAGTCAGAAGGCAGGAAGTGAACGCCAACGGGGAGGGCCTGCATTCTTTTTCCAATGAAGCTCATGGACGAGGGGATAATCTGATAATTTTTATCTATCAGGTTCCAGATTATCCCCCGTCCATGAGCTTCGGAAGCCAAGAATGTAGGCCCTCCCCGTTGGCGTTCACTTCCTGCCTTCTGACTATGAGGTACTTGTTTATCTATCTTTTTATGTTGCCGATGATCCCCTCTCATGAGGATTCATTTTAGAAGACGACATCAGAATGTTTCAGTTTGAGAAACCCCCAAGTAATTTCCACACAGTCCAAGAATTCATCCCGACTAATTTGATTCGCACTGATTAGCTAACCCTTCAATATGGATGTGGCTCTTGTAGACGTTAGCACGTTTGGCAGTTTGGGGAGACTCTATATGGTAACAGATTGCTTCTTCAAGAAGTTGACGGCTCCGATGACCCGAGATCGGCACACCTTGGACAGCGGGGGCTACTGAAATCAACCAATGGACAAAAGCCCATCATCCATAATGATGGCCATATTGCTGGGTACAAGCAGGACTTCAGATTTCATTAACTAGAAGCTGGGAAAAAGATCTCAACAACTTGGGTCATGACTGAATATACCCTTCATCCCAAGGAGAGCAGCGACAACAAGATGAGCTTTTTTTTTTTGAATATTTCTTGTTTTATGATAACATGAGGCAGTGCCATGTCAGCTTTCAAAAGCTCAGCTACTCATACGGATGATTAATTAGTCCTGGTATCTTTTAATTTTCTACTTCTGATGTGTATAGAAAGCTATCTGTGTTGCGTAATACAAAAGAAGATTAATAATGCAAGAACCGATGTGGTGGGCTTATTAGACCTCTATCAGATGATCCACACCACGAGAAGATTACGCTTAACGATGTTCCTTTGTTTTCATCTTCAAAGCAGAGAGTCACTGAATACTGTGCCTTTTATTGTTCGGTATTTCCCCCTCCTGTTATGTTGTTGTGGCAAGACGATGTTCGTCCCTGTTCTCCTGATCATCTAGTCTTTCCTCTGTATTGTAAGCAATAAGAATATAATTGGGGGATTCTAGTAATAACTGCACAAATTTTAAATTTGGGCACTCCAAATTTTAAATTTAGGAATCTCAAAGTCCTCCAAAAATTTAGTTCCGTTAGATGAAAAAAAATAAGGTCAAGTACCTATGAAAAGTAAGGTACCTAGATGAAAAAAAAAGATCGAGTTAAAGAAAAAAAATTAGTTTTGTTAGATGAAAAAAATAATTTACTTTCAGGTTTGGATTGGGCAAACATGAGTTTAAACACTGCTGAAATCAGGTTCGACTATAGCTTAAATTTATTTTAAGGCTATAATTTTTGTACCCCTACCTATAAGGCTATAACTTAAATTTATTTTCTATCTATTAATTTTTACTTAAGTTTTTGAATCAAAAAAATTTGATCCATTAATAAAATTAATTGAATCAGCTGACAAATGGGCCATCATGCATTGTAGTAGTGATATAATACCTTACAAAGAATTATACACATATAATTGATTACATAATTTCAATATGCTAATAATTATTTAAGTTAGTAGTTGGATTTAAAGCATTACAAATGATATCATTGGTTATACCAAAAATTTCTAGCTCAAGAGAAATTTTGTTTAGCTTGTAACATCATGGCATCCTAGCTCATGATAGATTTTAGTTAACTTGTAGCATTACAACTTATCACGAGTTACATCACAACTTATCATGATGTTCATTATAAGAAAGAAGATTATATTAGTAGTTTTAAATCTGAACATACCAACTTTTGTGTTGTGTTATTGTTTTAATAAATTACAAATGCTTTTTGCTGAGATAATTGAAAGTATTTTAAAATTTTAAAGAGATATTTGTACTATTTTACTATTCAAATTGTTGTTAAATTGTTTATATTGCTTATTACTGTTCAGTTTATTATTAGATTATACGTTAGTAATTTTTATTAAATATGTTGCATATTTAGATCCTATCTGTTCCATTTTGTTATATGTGAAGTATATTTTATTAAATATATTGCATATTTAGATCCTATCTATTCCATTTTGTTACATGTAAAGTATAATTTTCTTAATTTGAGGATCATCAAATTTAGACGTTGTCATTTATAAATGCAAATTTTTTCAAACTAAATATATAATAACATATAAATTTTTAATAGATTTTATTTAGAGGTATTTTGAGAATTTGATGTTACCAAGATCAAATCTAAATTAAATATATAAGGTGATTCTGATTGCACTTATCCCATAGCTATTTCTTCGTGATAAACTCAACATTCTCATTGCAAATATTTATCACACTGAGACATAAGATAGACCTATCACTCACTATAACCAGTAAGTGATTTGGGATGAAGGAAAGATCAAAGATACATCTTTGGTTAGCATATTTATATTCCACAAGTTATATGATATTATTATGTTCAGAATATAAGGTAAATGTGGAAAAAACAGATTATATGATGACAAAGTTACACTATATCATATTCATCTGCCTCACGTATGATGTGTTATGTACAAGAAATCAAAGGAAGTATTGGGTTGTGAATAGGGAGACTTCCCTATGGCATCCATGAGAGCATCCGATGCATGTTGAATAACGATACAAAAGAATTTAGAACACAACTTCAGAATACAAAACATTAATAAAGGTCCTTCTTTAGCATTGAGCGTGCTTGCAGCAAACCAGATAAAAAAGAAAATCGTTTAAGAACTGAATCCCAACACAAGATCTAGCATTTAAAATAAAAAATATAATGACCCAAACACCTCAATGGAAGCCTAAAATCAAAAATTTCCCCCTTCAGTCATCATCAAAACCCCCAATCCACAAAAAAAACCATAAAAGATAAAGCGGAAAAGAGAAAGACGATTAAACTCTCAGATCAAGTTCCGGCCCATACCTCCTGATCACATAATTGCAAGGCTTATACAGAGTCTGCTTGCTATCCGAGAGTATGTGGGGATGGCAATACCTTGTCAGCGCCATCGCCTTCGACTTACATCCCGGAAACGCGCACCGCTTCCTCTCCCCCTTCTCCGCCGCCACATTACTATTACTCCCCCGATCCCTAAACCCTAACCCTCCACCCTCCCCCACCCGAACCCCACCATTATCCGGCCCCTTCCCTCTCCCCTCCTCCTCCACCGGGCTCACCCCGAACTCCCAGTAGTAATCCCGGTGCCTCACCGCACCTCCTCCACCAGCGCCCAGTACTGCCGCCGGTAGAGGCTCCCCAGCTGTCTCACCCGCCGCGCCCGGCGGCGTAGCACCTCCTCCCGGGACAGCGCCCCCGCGTCCCGCAGCACCTCGTCCTCCTCCGCCCCCTCCATCGCCACCGCCGTCACTCCCCCTTCAGCCACCGCCGCTGCCGCCGTGGAAGGGCCCGCAACATTAAGGTTAGTATCGCACAGTTCTTATGGAGAGACCGGAGGCCATGTATCGGATACAGCGGATGGTTGCGTACTGGTGAGGTCATCAATCAGACGGCGGGGATGCGACGTTGATTTGGTATCTAACTTATGTGGACTGGGATTCGGTGTCGGGTCCGTGTATGCCGCTCTCGGGAGTCGGTGATGTTTTTCTGGTGGCCGTTTGAGTTTGAAACTTTTGAATTTGCTGTGGATCCCACTATGGGGCTTACGTGTAGATTGTTGAATAGAGAGGAAGGGAGTGCTGCTGGTGGCGCGGTGGGGTGGGAATAATTGGGAGGATATTTCGAGTGTTATGTGGGGAAAGCCGCGGCATAGCATTAATTGCGTTTCTTAATTAATTTGAGTGTTGATTTTAGCGCATGGTATGCCCGTATGGGGGATGTATTTAGGATATTCCTTTTTTTTTTTTTTGGTGAGGGTATTTGAGAAAAGTGCTTAAAATACTTGAAGTATTATATGCCGCTCGGAATCTTGGGTTGATAGTTACATCCAAGAATTATAGAATTAAGCTTAACAAATTAAGATGATAAAGTACCAATGATATGGTTTTGATGATCAAGTCATAGCTTTATTTTGCAACATATAATGCATGAGACTTGTTCAATGTCTTAACTTTGCTCGAATATATATTATCTGAATGTTATTTTTACTTTCATTTGGTTATCAATTCTTATAATGGTGCTTAGCAACATGCAAAATAAATTAAGTGGATGTTGCTATCTTTGTAGAGTATAAAAATATTGTGTTTAGCCACACCAACACTTCTTAAATATAGTTACACCCTTTGATTACGATATTTTTATTAATTCACTCTAATTCAATTCGAAGGCTCTTTATGCATCATATGTGATTCCTAAGTCTTCGCCATGATCAATTTTGCTTATGTAATTTTATAACTTGGTTAATAAATAATAGTGTTGTTATTACTTTCTTCAACTATATGATACCAGTAATTATAATGATGCAGTATAAAAATAAAATAAACACAAACACAATACAAGAACATTATCTCTAGAGCATTATTTTTATAAATTATAAATTAATAAATATATAATGCATTTTTGTATGCTTCAGTCAAATTTTATTTGTCAACATTAACTCACTAAGATTAAGATTATATATGAACAAAATAAATGCAAATGCTATTACTTCACCCTTTTTTTTCCCATACCAATGGGTGATGATTGATATAAAAAAAGTCCATAAAATATGATCATCCCTACAAAAATCCTCCTCATATATAAATTCTTTTAAAAATATCACTTGAGTTTTCTCTTAGTTAATCTTATGGCTCAAACTCTAGCCACTTATCCATGAACTATTCTATATATTCAGCATAGCAAACATTCGTACCTTCCACACTAAGCGTTCTTTCTTTATACAAACTTGAATCCACTTTTATATAAGATGAAAATTATTTATACTTGACAAACTATCTTCAAGCTAACGCAAGGCATTAAAATACTTTCAGAATGTTCTAATGAAAACGCCTGCATGCTTATGTGAAAAAAAATAAGAACAGTGATACCTTGACATTGCTTAAACCACAAGGTAACATCGCATTATTATTTAGGTGATTTAGATGAGTGGAAAATAGAGTTGGGCACTGGGCATGACACGGCACAGTCCAGGCCCAACGGGCCGCTTCTTTGGGCATGTCGTGTCTGTCATGGCCCAGTAACAAACGGCCATACCGGGCACGGCATGCCAAAAAAATTTCAGGTCTAGCACGGCCCGTGGCCTTGGGTGTGTCGTGCCTGGTACAGTCCAATAACAAACGGGCTGTGCCGGGCACGGCATGCCCAAAAAAATTTTAGGTCCTGCACGGTCCGTGGCCCATTGAAAACGCCTAGAAACAACTAGCTATTAGAGGGTGTTGACCATTTTACCCTCTATATCGAAAGGTATTTTTGAAAAAAAAAAAATTAAGACTTCTCTAAATAGCCCATTTCTCCCTCATTCTCATCATACCAAACTAACTCTTCTTTCCTTCTCAACTACTACTATTTCTCTCTTCTATCAAGCTCTAGCAATTTAATTTTTAGTTTGCAAGTATTTTGGCAAGTGCTATGCAGCTCTAGCAAGTGTTCAAGTGCTACACAAGAGGAGGATCTTGTTGAGAAGTACAAAAAAAAGGAGGTCATTTTTTTGTTGAGAGGCGACTAGCGAGAGCACAAGAGAAAACTCAGTAGTTCACAAATCTTGGCTCACGCCTCCACCTCTGATCCTCTTCTCAATTCTTTCTTATGGTTAGTTTTTATTTTTTTGCATTCATTAATTAAAAATTTTAGATATGGCATCTTATAACGAAAGTAATTTTAGCATCCACCCTTTTTCTGAGAGTGAGAAAACTAATCCCCAACCCCAACCCCAAACACAAATTCCCTTTAGATCCAGTGTCAGTGAATATCAAATATCTTCTCGTAAGAGGACTAGTAATGTTTGGAATGATTTCGATAGAATTATGGTTGATGGAGTCTACAAAGCAAAATATAAAAAATATGCAAAACTTTATAGTTATAATAGTATTAGGGGAACATGGCATTTAAAAGGACATATAGAGACTCATAGGATGCATGATTTCTATCAGCAAAGTACCCTTAATATAGAATAGGAATCACTTGTAAGTAATTTGCATATAACCATGAAAATCAAAAAAAATTACTTGTAAAATGGATAGTTCAGGATGAATTACCTTTTAGTTTATATGAATCTTATAATTTTAAATAATATGTTCAATTAGGCTTACAACCTGTTTATAAAAGAACTAGTAGGCGTATATTTAGAAGAGTGGCTATGACAAATTTTTTAGCAATGAAAGAAAGTTTAATTGAAATGCCTTCAAATTTAAATGCTAGAATTTCTTTAACTTTTGATATTTGGTTGGCATCTGTAGGTTGTAATTATTTTATTACTTGTTATATTAATAATGATTGGCAACTAATAAACAAATTCTTGCTTTTTATGCTTTTGATTTTTCGCAGTCGGAACAATAAATTTCAAATGCTATTTATCAAACTACATGCTCATATAATATTAATAATAAAATAATGTGTATTACTTTTGATAATGCATCTAATAATAATTCTACTGTTGCATTATTATATGACTCTTTGCATCACATTTTAAATGGATAATTATTTCATATTAGATGTGCATATCATATATTAAATTTTTTTGTTCAATCTGGCATGGACATAATTTAAGAGGTTATTTCAAAAATTAGAAATGCAGTTTCTTTTATTTATGCTTTAAGAGAAAGACTTCAAGAATTTAAACAATTATGAGCATATATATATATATATATATATATATATATATATATATATGCTGTCTCATTTTCACGGCTAACAAATACAGCAATCTAACAGCTATATTTTGGAACTGGGTCCCTCTATTGAGATCATAATTGTAAAAACACACATATACATACATACATACATACATATATATATGTATATGTATATATATATATATATATATATATATATATATATATATGCTGTCTCATTCTCATGGCTAACAAATATAGCAATCTGACAGCTATATTTTGGAACTAGGGGGCCCTCTATTGGAATCATAATTGTAAAAACACATTCTCACGGCTAACAAATATAGCAATCTAACAGCTATATTTGGAACTAGGGGGCCCTCTATTGGGATCATAACCGTAAAAACACACATAGACACACACACACACATATATGTTAAAATATGTCTTGAATTTTATATATCGGGTCCAGGTTTTTGACCCGACCCGATATTCTTGTTGAGACCGGACCAAACCAGTCCGATAGGACTTATTTTATGGAAGTAATTTTTGGGGCGTATATATATATATATATATATATATATACACATGTGAAAACTTCTGTAAAAGCTGAACCTCCTCTTTTTGATAATAGAATTTTGTTTGCCTTGCCCGTGGATGTAGATCACCATGATCGAACCACGTAAATTCTTGGTGTTCCTTTGTTTGTTTATTGTTTGATTTGTTTATTGAATCTGATTTCCGAAACAAACTGGTATCAGAGCTTTGGTTCGGAAATAACTTTGTTGAAAAAAAAAGGGAAAAGAGTTGCCCTAATCTACCGCCTGCCGCCTCCTCTGTTTCTTCCGACGGCTCCAACGCCATTAGACTTTCATCTCTTCGAGTCCTCTCTCGAGCTCTCCAAGGACGAGACGAAGTGCTCCAGCTCCTCTCGATTTGGTTTTGGCGCTCCAATCCATTTCAACGACGCACCCTCTGCTTGCTCTATCTCTCCCCCGTCTCCTACGAGCCTTCTTTCTCTCATCTGGGCGGTGCGGCGACGGCTGTGGAGGAAGGCGAGCGCAGCCCAAAATTGGTTCCTGCCCCGTCGTCGTCAAGGCCAAGCTTATCTCCAAGATCGCTGTGAAGAAGATCAAGGCCGCTGGTGGCTCCGTCCTCCTCACCGTCTCCTGATCCAATACGACACCATCTCCTCTGTTTCGCGGACGCCGTGGCAATGAGCGGCGAAGGGGAGTTCCTTGTGACAGAGATCGCGGCTCTTCTCCTGCCTCCCGATCCGAACGCAGGGTGTCACCGAACGGCGCCATGCTCAGCAAAACAGAGCGGCGAACAACTCCGTAGTCGCCATCGAAGGGCCTCCTCATGCCAGCATTGCCGTAGCCATTCCGAAGAACATACGGGTTAGCCGGGCCGTTCCCGAACAGCGATCGCAACTCAGGGTGACGAAGATGCCGTGATTCTGTTTCCAGCCGTGCCATGAAGAGGAAGCCTCTGTTCCATCCGTGAATCTGTTCCGTCTGTGAAGCTGACCGTTTCGTTCTTAGGAATTCTTGGGATGTCATCTTTGAAGTTTCAGATTGCACCATTTGATGGACAGAACAACTTTGGATTATGGAGAATAAAGATGAAGGCTTTATTGAAGCGAGAGGGTTCTGTTAGGGCACTGGATAATAATTATACAGATGACATGACCACGGTTGAGATTGAAGAGATGGATGAGAAGGCGCATAGTGCGATCCAGTTGTCTCTAGAAGACAATGTTTTGCGAGAAGTCGCAGATGAGGAAACAGCGGCCGGTCTTTGGAAGAAACTGGAAAGACTCTACATGAAGAAATCTTTAACATCGAGACTTTATTTGAAGCAGCGTCTTTATACCCTAAAGATGCAAGAAGGTACGCCTATTAAGGAACACTTGAATGAGTTTAATAAGATTATTATGGATATGAAAAATCTAGATATTAAACTCGAGGAAGAAGATCAAGCTTTGATCGTGTTATGCTCATTGCCTGCCTCATACGAAAATTTTGTGAACTCGATGCTTTATGGACGTGAATCCATAACTCTAGAGGATGTTAAAGCATCCTTGAATTCTGCAGAATTGAGAACAAAATTGAATGGAAATACTAGTGGAGACAGGGCAGATGGTTTATTCGTGAGAGGTAGGGCAAAGAATAAGGATAAAGCTTTTAGAAAGAAATCTGTTGGTCGTTCAAAATCTAGGCCACCTAGAGATACGACGAACGTTGAGTGCTACTATTGTCACAAGAAAGGACATTACAAGTCAGATTGTCCTTTGCTCAAGAGAAAGGATAAGCAACGTAGTCAACGTCAAGATGCGGCGAATATTGCTGAGAAAGATGAGTCTAGTGTGTCAGACAGAGTTCTTACGACATGCTCTGTTGTTAGTTTTTCAAACGATGTTTGGATAATGGATACAGGAGCATCATATCACATGTGCCCAAATAGGGAATGGTTCACCACATACGAACCATTGAATGGTGAATCAGTTTTTATGGGAAATGATGCAGTATGTAAAATTGTGGGAATTGGTACTGTTCAGATTAAGTGCCATGACAAAGTAGTGAGAACCTTGACTGAAGTTAGGCACATACCAGACTTAAAGAGAAACCTTATTTCTTTGAGCTGTTTGGATTCATTGGGTGTATGTACTCAGGTGGAGGTGGAGTTCTAAAAGTCACCAAAGGCAATCTAGTTGTGATGAGAGGAAACAAGGTGAATCACTTGTATCATCTACAGGGTAGCACAGTTATGGGTTCTTCGATTGGCACAGCAAATTCTGTTTCTGCTGATGATAGAACAAAATTGTGGCATATGCGTTTGGGCCATATGAGTGAGCGTGGCATGACAGTTTTGAGTAAACGTGGTTTACTATGTGGTGAGCGGACATCCTCACTAGATTTCTGTGAGCACTGTGTTCTTGGCAAGCAGTGTAAGGTCAGTTTTAGTACAGGCACACATTCAACGAAGGGTACACTCGACTACATACATTCTGATTTATGGGGACCGGCACAGGTTCCATCTAAGGGTGGTGCTCTTTACTTTGTGACATTTATTGACGATTATTCCAGAAAAGTTTGGGTTTATTTTCTGAAAAGAAAAAGTGAAGTGTTTGAAACCTTCAAGAAGTGGAAAGCCCTTGTTGAGAATCAGACAGGGAAGAAGATCAAACGTCTGAGGACCGATAACGGTCTTGAGTTCTGTGGTGGTGATTTTAATGAATTCTGTGCAGATGCAGGTATCGTTCGATACCGTACAGTCAGGTACACTCCACAGCAAATGGAGTGGCAGAAAGGATGAACAGAACTTTATTGGAGAGGGCAAGATGCATGCTCTCTAATGCTGGCATGGAAAAGGCTTTTTGGGCTGAAGCAGTTAACACGTCTTGCTATCTGGTTAATCGTTCTTCTTCAACAGCAATTGAATACAAGACTCCTTTTGAGATGTGGTCAGGTAAGCCTTGTGATTATTCAAATCTAAAGGTTTTTGGATGCCCTGCTTACTATCATGTTAAGGATGGTAAACTTGAACCTAGAGCAAAGAAGTGTATCTTTGTTGGTTATGCTGATGGCGTGAAGGGTTATCGTCTATGGTGCATAGAACCTAATTCACCTAAATTCATTATTAGTAGGGATGTTACTTTTAATGAAAAGTTTATGCTAGATCAAAGGAATGTTGTTGATGAGTCTGCAGGAAACCATGAGAGTGATACAAATGAGGTGGAGGTTTAGGTCGAGCTTCGAAAAAAGGCTCTCAAAATGATTTGAGCGAGCAAATTGTTACTATTGATTCTAGTTCAGATGAGGAAGCTCTAGATGAGGTGGAGCAGCCATACTCTATTTCTACTGGCAGAGAAAGGAGGGAGATTCGAGCCCCTCAAAAATATGGGTTTTCTGATCTGGTGGCTTATGCTCTTACGACAGCAAAAGATATGGGTATTCAGGAACCATCTACTTATACTGAAGTTGTTACTTGTTCGGAATCAGAAAAGTGGACTGTTGCTATGGCTGAAGAACTGGAATCACTTCACAAGAACCAGACTTGGGACTTGGTGCCATTGCCTAAAGAAAAAAGAGCCATTGGGTGTAAATGGGTCTTTAAGAAAAAGGAAGGTATTCCAGGCGTTGAAATTAGTAGATGCAAGGCAAGACTTGTAGCTAAAGGTTACAATCAGAGGGAGGGAATTGATTATGATGAAGTGTTCTCTCCTGTTGTGAAACACACTTCTATTCGTGTGTTGCTGGATATAGTTGCTCAATTTGACTTAGAGCTTGAGCAACTCGATGTGAAGACAGCCTTTTTGCATGGTGAGCTTGAGGAGACTATTTATATGGCCCAGCCTGAGGGCTATTATGAAGAAGGCAAGGAAGATCATGTATGTCGATTGAAGAAATCATTGTATGGTTTGAAGCAGTCTCCAAGACAGTGGTATAAAAGATTCGACAGTTTTATGATACGGAGCGGTTATCATAGGAGTAGCTATGATAGTTGTGTGTACTTCAGGAATTTCAGATAAATCCTTTGTCTATCTCCTTTTATACGTGGATGACATGCTCATTGCTGCAAAGAACATGACAGATGTGTTGATCTTGAAGAAATGTCTCAGTAAGGAGTTTGAAATGAAAGATCTGGGTCCTGCCAAGAAGATCTTAGGAATGGAGATTCAGAGAGACAGAAAAGCAGGTAAGTTATATCTCTCACAGAGGAGATATATTGAGAAGGTACTTGAGAAGTTTGGCATGCAAAACTCTAAGCCTGTCAGTACACCTTTAGCATCACATTTTAGACTCTCAACTATACATTCACCTCAGTCAGAGGTCGAGGAGGCTGCAATGTCTCCTGTCCCATACTCCAGTGCAGTTGGTAGCTTGATGTACGCTATGGTATGCACTCGTCCCGACATTGCGCAGGCAGTTAGTGTGGTGAGCAGATATATGGCACATCCTGGAAAGGTCCATTGGCAGGCAGTGAAATGGATACTTAGGTATCTTAGAGGCTCCACAAAATTGGGCCTAATGTTTGATAGAAATAGTTCTAACTGTACTTCTGTTGTGGGATTTGTGGATTCTGATTATGCTGGGGATATTGATAAGAGAAGATCTTTGACTGGCTATCTTTTCACATTATCTGGCTCGGCTATAAGTTGGAGATCAACCTTACAGTCGACAGTTGCTTTGTCTACAACAGAGGCAGAGTATATGGCAGCAACAGAAGCAGTAAAAGAAGCTATTTGGTTACGAAATCTTGTTCAAGAACTTGGGCTCAAGCAGGAAGACAATTCAGTTGTCTTTTGTGACAATCAGAGTGCTATTTGCTTGATTAAAAATCAAGCATATCATGAGAGGACTAAGCACATTGATATCAAGTATCATTTTATTCGAGAGGAATTTACTGAGAGAAATATTACAGTAATGAAAATAGATACTGCTGACAATCCTGCTGATATGCTGACCAAGATAGTTCCCGCCAACAAGTTTAAGCATTGCTTGGACTTGATTGGCATGCTTGTTTGAGGTTTGCTCCTTCTGGGGCTTGGTGGCGAGGTGAATGAAAGTTCTATTTTTGTTTTTTCTTGAAGTGGATATGTTTTTCGTTGCATCCCTTGTTTCCTACACCGAGTTAGCTCACGTAGGCTTAGGGATGCTGGGAGAATATGTTCGACTTCTAGTTGTTAAATTCAAGCCAAGGTGGAGATTTGTTAAAATATGTCTTGAATTTTATATATCGGGTCCGGGTTTTTTGATCCGACCCGATATTCTTGTTGAGACCGGACCAAACCGGTCCGATAGGGCTTATTTTATGGGAGTAATTTTTTGGGGCGTATATATATATATATATATATATATATATATATACGTGTGAAAACTTCTGTAAAAAGCTGAACCTCCTCTTTTTTGATAATGGAATTTTGTTTGCCTTGCCCGTGGATGTAGATCACCATGATCGAACCACGTAAATTCTTGGTGTTCCTTTGTTTGTTTATTGTTTGATTTGTTTATTGAATCTGATTTCCGTAACAATATATATATATATACATATGCTATCTCATTCTCACGGCTAATGAATATAACAATCTAACAGCTATTTTGGAACTGGGGGGCCCTCTATTGGGATAATAATTGTAAAAATACTTTCTCATGGCTAACAAATATAGCAATCTGATAGCTATATTTTGGAACTGGAGGCCCACTTTTGGGATCATAGTTGTAAAAACACACATACATACATATATATATATATATATATATATATATATGTGTTTTGTTGCCCAGATATAGAAACCCAAGAGGGGGGGCTAAATTGGGTTTCTTAAAAATTAACTAGACTAATTAGCAAGTATGTGCAATTACATTTTTTTTCACAAATAAGCTAAGTGTAGTGCAGTGAAGATAATATGCAAGCAACACAATAAAGAGCACAATCAAACACAAGGGATTTATAATGGTTCGGTGCCAACCTACACCTACATCCACTCCCCAAGAATACCTTGGGAATTCCACTATCACCACTAGCCTACCTGGATAGTAAACTTGTTTACGGGCACAAGCAATCAAGCCTTACACACTATCCCTCCAAGCTAGTCTTCTTGTTTATGGGTACAAGGGGACCTTACACGCTAGCCCTCCAAGCTAGTCTTCTTGTTTACGGATACAAGGAGACCTTACACACTAGCCCTCCAAGCTAATCTTCTTGTTTACGTGCACAACGGGGCCTTACACTCTAGCCTTCCGGGCTAGCACACTTGTTTACGGGCACAAGCAAGCCTTGCAATATCAAGCACAAGTATATCAATTTTAATACAATAATCTCCTATAATGAGCAGATAAAGCAATGAAATACTTTACAAATATTGAAGAACACTTCTCAAGATGGCTTCTTCCTTTGAGCACACCGGAGCACCAATGAAGCCTTTGATTGAAGCTTGAATGCTCTTCAAAGAATGGTTGTTGGAGCTTGAATCACTACGCCAAGAATCAAAAATAAATGCACTTTGGTAGCTTTGAAACAATGAATGTAACTCTCCAATAAACCAAGAATAAATCTCTCCTTTAAGTGATTCTTTTCACAATGATTTTCAACAAGATTTTTACTCTATTTTTCACACGATATTTCTCTTTTTTCTCTTTCTTTTTCTTCTATTTTTCTTCCCTCTTTTCTTGCTCACGAAATAACTAAACAATAGCTCAATATATAGAAGAACAAAATATAGCCGTTGCACATGGAGGAAATATAGCCGTTGAAAGAGGAAGGAGTCCGGCCAAGAGAAGTTCTAGAAAATCCCATTCAATAAAAATCGGTGGCAAGCAATAGCGTTCCAAAAAATGAAAACTGGAATTCCAACGATGTGAAACAAAGAACCAGCCTAGTGTTTTCAAAATATAGCTTTCCAATTTGTTAAAACCGGCATTCTAAAAAGTTCAAAAAGAGAGCCAGCCGAAGCAATGATAAAAGTGGCATTCCAACCTTTTAAAATTGGCATTCCAGAATTTGGAATAGGGAGCCAGCAGAAGCAATGATAAAAGCGACATTCCAACTTTTTAAAATTGGCATTCCAGAATTTGGAATAAGGGGCCAGCCGAAGCAATGATAAAATTATGGCAGAGAGCTTTTTGGAATTGGCATTCCAACAAAGCAAAATCGGCATTCTAAAATTTAAAATAGAGAACCAGGAAATCCAAAGGCCGAGAGACATAAAAAGATGGCATTCCAATTTTGTAAAATCGGTATGCTAAGAAAAAGTTGGCATCCCAACAATTGGAGCCATGAAATCAGCCAGAGTACTTTTCAAAATTAGTATGCCAAAATTGGAAAGTTAGCATCCCAAGATCAAACATTAGCATGCCAAGAAAATGATGCTCAGGGAGCCTAGCAGAGGTCGTTTGAAAATTGGTATGCCAAATTGAAAGTTGGCATTCCGATTTTTTTGAATCATAGGGAAAACAGCCGTGAGGTTATGAAAATTAGAATGCCAAAATACAAGTTGGCATTCCAATAAAAATGTTCTTAAACTTCCAATTAAAGGTCATTAAAAAATCTGACAGCCCAACATAAAATTCCGATCATCAAATAAATATTTGAAAAATAGTTTTAGCACTCAATCAACTCCAAGAAAATATTCACGACACGTAGAGGCTAAATAAAACTTTATAGAATAAAGATTTGATTGCGGAGATTATAAGAATGATTTGTAAAATAATTAAATCTAATTCAAGACAATGCAAATATAATTAAACTTGAAAGTCATTTGTCAAGTGAACCATCCAAACATAAAAAATATAAAAATCATCCAGTGATTACGAAATCCAAGTCCTTTGGAAAAATAATTTAATCGCTCCAAACCTTTTGAAAAATAATTTAAATTGCAAAGCATATCTATAAAATTAATACATTACCTTTCATTTTGAATCACAATTTACCTTGGATTGAAGTAACACCATCTTCTTGATGATTCATCTGAAATTTATTTAACTCAACCACAAGATCATTAGTATCATACTTAATTATTTTATAGTCATCAAAATCACTATAAGGCCAACAATCTCCTCCTTTTTATGATGACAAAACTATTAAGTATACAACAAGAAATAGAGATTTTCAATCATAACAACCTTGACAATTTGAAGTATAAGACGGAGCGTGCCGAAATTTAGCGTATCGTACCAAAACTCTAAATTTCAAAAACACTTAAAATATGATATTTTAAAAATACATTGCATAACTCCCCCTTTGGTTTTGAATATATGCATTGTTTTGAAATATCATGATGTATGCATTTCTCTCATGATATGCTATTCTCTTTCCTTTTAAATGTATGTTTTTCTTTCCTTTTAAAATACCACAATGCATGTTATTCTCTTCTATGAATGCTATTATCTCTCATGAATGAAATGTATGCTATTCTCTCCCCTATGATTGAATTATCTCCCCCATAATTGAACTGTATGCTATTCTCTCCCCCTTTTTGTCATCAATCAAAAAGAGATGAAAGAATATGCATAATTTTTTTTGTTTGTCTTTTCTTCAATAGTAACAAGGAGTAGCATAACTAAAGCATAAAGAGATTCAATATTTAATAACAATCATCATTCATAATTCTTGAATATCACTTTTTCATACCAATTAAAAAATTAGGATCAAAATATCACTTTCATATCAATTAAAAAATTTAGGATCAATATATCATTTTTTTCATATCAGAGCAGGGTAGCATTTTATAGTTTGATACCAAAAATAAAATATGTTTAGATCGGAGTTGATACTAATTAAGAAATTTAATATTCAATACATCAAACCACTTTCATACAACAAAGCACTTATCACAATAACAATTTAATGCTCAATACATCACAGTGCTTAATGCATCAAAGTATCTAATTATTCAAATAAATTCATTCTTTCCCTTACTAATTTAAAAAACATGTTGGGATACAATGTTAACAGATACCAAAAAAAATGTTTGATTTCATACATGCTGACTTTGTTCTCCCCCTAAATATTTCAAATTTGATCTATATGCAATAAGAGTTTCATGCCACAAATGATACCAATATCATATAATCCAAGCATTTTATAAATGTATCATGTTAATCTCAATACATAGACATTTTAGCAATTACCACATATCACATAAAATATTTTGTATCAATTCTATCAAGTCCTTTTCATTTCACACAAAAACAATTAATTATAAGATATGATCAAATGATAACAATTTAAAAATATGCATTTAATGATCCAAGACTCACAATAGAATCATGTCAAGCAAGGAGTATACAAATCAAACTGATATCAATAGTTGCTGATACCAATTGTAGTCGATCATGCTTCTATAAAATTTTAAATTAACATTTTCATCAGTACCATTAGAATCTAATCTACACGATGAGCTCATAGAGGTACCGATACATTTGGATTTTTTCATGCCAAATTTCTTCAAGATTTTCTTGATGTACATGGATTGGCTTATGAAGATTCCCTTCTTTGATTGCTTGATTTAAAGTCCGAGAATATAATTGAGTTCACCCATCATGCTCATCTCAAACTCTCCTGTATAAACTTAGCAAAGTCTTGGCACAAGGTATCATTAGTATTACTAAATCTATATAAATTTGCACTATCAACATATTAACATTTTCACTTTTAATAAATAATATTGCATCAACATTTTCACTAATAAATTTATTGCTAATCAAGAACTTAATAAGCCTATCATACCATGTCCAGGGTACAAGTCTCAAACCATATAAAACTTTGTTCAATATGAATACATGGTTTGAAACAAGTGATTTTCGAAACTGGATGGTTGATCAACAAACACTTGTTTAGCAATATATTCATTAAGGAAAGTGTTTTCAATAACCATTTAATATAATTTAAAGATCATAAAGATGTAAATGCAAAGAGTGATTTAATAGTTTCTAATCTATCAATACCAACATAAGATTGATCAAAATCAATATCTTTCTACTAATTATATCCTATAGTTACCAATCTTGCTTTATCTCTAATAACCATGCTCATCCAATTAGTTTCTAAATATCCATTTAGTTTCAATAAATAGATGATTATGTGATCTACTAATTAGTGTCCATTATCATGCATGCCATTTGGGTTCTATATAAGGAACAAAAATTAAATTATTACATGCATCCCTAAACGATGATCTAGTCTTAATATCATAAGATGGATCACTTAATATTAGCTCTTTAGGGTGATTATGGACATACCTCTATTCTCTCAAATTCAGCATTACCTTGAGGTTAATCATGTTCAATTTCCTTTTTCTTCCAAGGTGAGCTCTTTTATTTGATCATCAATTTTATCTGCATCATTCAATGCCTTTCTCTTCTTTGATAGAAGATCATTAGACTTATCAAACATAACTTGAATTCAAGGTCCTATCATTTCTTTCAACTATAATCATTAACAAAATTTTCAAAGTGACGGTTTTTAAATTTCTTTCTATGAATACTTTAATAGATAAAATAGAAAAAACTTTGTCATTTGAAATGCTTTTAAAGAATTTTTAAAATGCAGGAAAAGCTTTCTCTTTGTTAGCTAAGAATAAAATCAATGTAATTGAGAAAATCATCAATAATTATAAATCCATATGCAAAGGTTCTAATAGTCTAAAAGTTGAAATCATATTTTTAGATTTGAAAGAAATTCTAGTTTGTTTTTCAAAACTTGCATGCATCACAAATCTTATCTTTTTCAAAATTCAATTTTGGCAAACATTTAACCAAATTCTTTTTGAATAATTTAGAAAGAGAATCCATGCTAACATAAGCAAGTCTACGATGTCATAACTATATTCATCAATTTTAGCATTTATGACAATTAGACTATCAAAACTATGGTCATTCAAATCAATAATATAAACATTTCTAAACATATGACCAATAAATTTCATGCAATTATCAGCATGATTAATAACTATGCAAAGAGATAATTCAAAATACCTTTAAAATTTTTTTCATAAAATTGAATAATGTTAAGCAAGTTATAATTCAATCTATTTATAAGCAGGATATTGTCAATAAAAGTAGAGGGAGTGATACCAATTTTATCAGTGCCAATAATTTTACTTTGGCCATTATCTTCAAGATAACTACTCCTCTATCATTACATCCAAAGTGATGAAATGAGATTCATCACCCATCATGTGTCTTGAGCACCGCTATCAAAGTATTATTTTCTTTTTGCTCCACGGGTTGCAAGACACACCTGCATCCAAAATATCAAGTTTTGCTTCTAGGTACCCAAGCCTTCTTGAGTCTTTTAAGGTTAGTCAAGATGGTTCCTTTTGGAACCCAAATCTTTTTAACATTATTACAAGAATATAAATGACAAGAATAAGCTTTAGAGAAAACATGTAATATTAGGAAAATCATTTAGAGAAATAAGAATATTTTTCAAAAACTTTTATTTCTTTAAAGGATTATATCCTAAGCCTGCTTTATCAAAAACTGCTTTTTGATTTTCAAGAATCATGTTGAGTTTGGTTGAGCTTAAGGTAAATTTTTCAACAATGGGTTTAAGCTTATTTACTTCATTTTTCAAATTCATGTTTTCTTGTGATAAAGAGTCATTTTCTTTTAAAATCTTTTCCTTTTCCAAAGTTAAGTTTCTAACTTGATTTTTTAAATCTTTATACTTAGAACTAAGTTTTGCAAAATCATCTATCAATTCATAAAATGCACCATGCAATTCATCAAAAGTAAAATCATCTAAAATACTAGGACTTACCTCATTATCATTGGTCATGAAGCAAAGATTTGCTTTTTCATTTTCCTCTTCTTCTTCTTCGAGCTTGATGTGTCACTATCGCTCCAAGTGGCTACCATAGCTTTCTTCTTAAATTTCTTGGGACCTTTCTTTAGATATGGACAATCTGACTTGTAGTGTCCCAGCTCATTGCATCCATAACAAATTATTTTATTTTCTTTTTCATAGCTTGACTCTCCTTTCATTAATGCCCTTTTTCTTCCATCAAATTTCTTTCTCATAAATTTATTAAATTTTCTTGTAATGAGAGCTATATCATTATCTTCATCACTTGAGCTCTCAATCAGATCCTTTTGGGCAGCACACTTTAGTGTTATAAATCTCTTATTTTTATTTTTGGACTCTTCTTCGTCAAGATGTTGACTTTGTTGAAACTCATGAGTCATCAGCGATCCAATCAATTCTTCAAGAGATAGAATGTTTAGATCCTTGGCTTCTTGTATTGCAGTGATTTTAGCATCCCAAGACCTAGGCAAGGATCTCAATACCTTTCTCACAAGATCAGCATTAGTGTAAGATTTACCAAGACTTTTGAGCCCATTAATAATATCAGTGAATCTTGTAAACATATCAGAAATACTTTCATAAGATTCCATTTTAAACAATTCATACTTATGAACAAGCATATTAATTTTAGATTCTTTTACTTGATTGGTACCCTCATGGGTAATCTCTAATCTATCCCAAATTTCTTTTGCATATATATAAGTAGATATGCGATTAAACTCATTTGCATCTAAAAAATAATATAAAACATTATCATGCACATTCCATTCCTTTTTGATTTGGGAACAACAATAACATCAGATTTAATAGTGGGTGTGTGAGGTCCATTGACTATGATGCTCCATAAATCATAATTAGTGCCATTAAATAGTGTGGTCTATTAGTAGATTGCCCCTCACTCAATATGGAACTCATTTGGGTTGTTATGATCTTTGGCTCAAAGCTTTTTAAGCCTTAAAATCAAGAGCACCTGCTCTGATACCAATTGTTGCCCAGATATAGCAACCCAAGAGGGGGGCTGAATTGGGTTTCTTAAAAATTAACTAGACTAATTAGCAAGTATATGCAATTAAATTTTTTTCACAAATAAGCTAAGTGTAGTGCAGTGAAGATAATATGCAAGCAACACAATAAAGAGCACAATCAAACACAAGGATTTATAGTGGTTCGGTGCCAACCTACACCTACATCCACTCCCCAAGAACACCTTGGGAATTCCACTATCAACACTAGCCTACCTGGCTAGCAAACTTGTTTACGGGCAGAAGCAATCAAGCCCTACACACTAGCCCTCCAAGCTAGTCTTCTTGTTTACGGGTACAAAGGGACCTTACACACTAGCCCTCCAAGCTAGTCTTCTTGTTTACGGGTACAAGGGACCTTACACACTAGCTCTCCAAGCTAGTCTTCTTGTTTATTGGCACAAGGGGCCTTACACTCTAGCCTTCCGGGCTAGCACACTTGTTTACGGGCACAAGCAGCCTTACAATATCAAGCACAAGTATATCAATTTTAATACAATAAGCTCCTAATAATGAGCAGATAAAGCAATGAAATACTTTACAAATATTGAAGAACACTTCTCAAGATGGCTTCTTCCTTTGAGCACATTGGAGCACCAATGAAGCCTTTGAGTGAAGCTTGAATGCTCTTCAAAGAATAGTTGTTGGAGCTTGAATCACCACGCCAAGAATCAAAAATAAATGCACTTTGGTGGCTTTGAAACAATGAATGTAACTCTCCAATAAACCAAGAATAAATCTCTCCTTCAAGTGATTCTTTTCACAAAGATTTTCAACAAGATTTTCACTCTATTTTTCACACGATTTTTCTCTCTTTTTCTCTTTCTTTTTCTTCTATTTTCTTCCCTCTTTTCTTGCTCACGAAATAACTAAACAATAGCTCGGTATATAGAAGAACAAAAATATAGTTGTTGCACATGGAGCAAATATAGCCGTTGAAAGAGGAAGGAGTCCGGCCAAGAGAAGTTCCAGAAAATCCCGTTCAATAAAAATCAGTGGCAAGGATTAGCGTTCCAAAAAATGAAAACTGGAATTCCAACGATGTGAAACAAAGAACCAGCCGAGTGTTTTCAAAATATAGCATTCCAATTTGTTAAAACTGGCATTCTAAAAAGTTCAGACAGAGAGCCAGCCGAAGCAATGACATTCCAACCTTTTAAAATTGGCATTCCAGAATTTGGAATAGGGAGCCAGCAGAAGCAATGATAAAAGCGGCATTCCAACTTTTTAAAATTGGCATTCCAGAATTTGGAACAAGGGGCCAGCCGAAGCAATGATAAAATTATGGCAAAGAGCTTTTTGGAATTGGCATTCCAACAAAGCAAAATCGGCATTCTAAAATTTAAAATAGAGAACCAAGAAATCCAACGGCCGAGAGACATAAAAAGATGGCATTCCAATTTTGTAAAATCGGTATGCAAAGAAAAAGTTGGCATCCCAACAATTGGAGCCATGAAATCAGCCAGAGTACTTTTCAAATTAGTATGCCAAAATTGGAAAGTTGGCATCCCAAGATCAAACGTTAGAATGCCAAGAAAATGATGCTCAGGGAACCTGGCAGAAGGCGTTTGAAAATTGGTATGCCAAATTGAAAGTTGGCATTCCAATTTTTTTGAATCACAGGGAAAACAGCCGTGAGGTTATGAAAATTAGAATGCCAAAAGACAAGTTAGCATTCCAATAAAAAGGCTCTTAAACTTCCCATTAAAGGTCATTAAAAAATCTGGCAGCCCAACATAAAATTTTGGTCATCAAATAAATATTTGAAAAATAGTTTTAGCACTCAATCAACTCCAAAAAAATATTCATGACACGTAGAGGCTAAATAAAACTTTGTCGAATAAAGATTTGATTGCGGAGATTGTAAGAATGATTTGTAAAATAATTAAATCCAATTCAAGACAATGCAAATATAATTAAACTTGAAAGTCATTTGTCAAGTGAACCGTCCAAACATAAAACATATAAAAATCATCAAGTGATTAAGAAATCCAAGTCCTTTGAAAAATAATTTAATCGCTCCAAACCTTTTGAAAAATAATTTAAATTGAAAGCATATCTATAAAATTAATACATTACCTTTCATTTTGAATCATAATTTACCTTGGGTTAAAGTAATACCATCTTCTTGATGATTCATCTAAAATTTAACTCAATCACAAGATCATTAGTATCATACTTAATTATTTTGTAGTCATCAAAATCACTATAAGGCCAACATGTTTGTATGTGTGTTTTTGCAATTTTGATCCCAATAGATGGCCTCCCAGTTCCAAAATATAGCTGTTAGATTGCTATATTTGTTAGACATGAGAATGTGTTTTTACAATTATGATTCCATTATAGGACCCCCCCAGTTCAAAAATATAGCTGTCAGATTGCTATATATGTTAGCCATGAGAATGTGTTTTTACAATTATGTTCCCAACAAAGGGCCCCCTAGTTCCAAAATATAGCTATAAGATTGTTCTATTCGTTAACCGTGAGAATGACACAACATATATATATATATATATATATATATATATATATATATATATATATATGCTGCAGGCGTTGCTCGATTTTCTCAATTTTTTAATTATCATGGGTGCTTCAGGGCAAATGCTTTTTATCTTACCCTTATCGTTGTTATTGCATATTAAAGTTTAGTTTGAATGTATCTTTGTTATTTAGGTTACGTTCGTTCCACACTACTAACAGATCTAAGTAAACAAAACTGATAACGAAATGGAACGAACCTAACCTAAATAACAAAGATACATTCAAACTAAACTTTAATATGCAATAACAACGATAAGGGTAAGATAAAAAGCATTTGCCCTGAAGCACCCATGATAATTAAAAATTTGAGAAAATCGAGCAACGCCTGCAGCATATATATATATATGCTGTGTCATTCTCACGGTTAACGAATAGAACAATCTTACAGCTATATTTTGGAACTAGGGGGCCCTTTGTTGGGAACATAATTGTAAAAACACATTCTCATGGCTAACATATATAGCAATCTGACAGCTATATTTTTGAACTGGGGGTCCCTATAATGGAATCATAATTGTAAAAATACATTCTCATGTCTAACAAATATAGCAATCTGACAGCTATATTTTGGAACTGGGAGGCCATCTATTGGGATCAAAATTACAAAAACACACATACATACATATATACTTATAAATAAAGATATATATATATATATATATATATGCTGTCTCATTCTCTCGGCTAACAAATGTAGTAATCTGATAGCTATATTTTGGAATTGCGAGGCCCTCTATTGGGATCATAATTGTAAAAACATATTCTCACGGCTATCAAATATAGTAATCTTACAGCTATATTTTGGAACTGGGGGGCCCTCAATTGGGATCATAATTGTAAAAACACACACATACATAAATGCATACATACATAAATATATATATATATATATATATATATATATATATATATATATATGCTATCTCATTGACACGCTAACGAATATAACAATCTGATAGCTATATTTTGGAAAAGAGAGGCCCTCTATTGGGATCATAATTGAAAAAACACATTTTCACGGCTAACAAATACAGCAATCTAACATCTATATTTTGGAACTGGGGGGCCCTCTATTGGAATCATAATTGTAAAAACACACATACATACATACATACATATATATATATATATATATATACATATATATATATATATGTATATATATATATATGTATATATATGCTGTCTCATTCTCACGGCTAACAAATATAGCAATCTGACAACTATATTTTGGAACTGGAGGGCCCTCTATTGGAATCATAATTGTAAAAACACATTCTCATGGCTAACAAATATAGCAATCTAACAGCTATATTTTGGAACTAGGGGGACCTCTATTGGGATCATAACTGTAAAAACACACACACACATATGCTATCTCATTCTCACGGCTAACGAATATAACAATCTTACAGCTATATTTTGGAACTGGGGGGCCTTCTATTGGAATCATAATTGTAAAATACTTTCTTATGGCTAACAAATATAGCAATCTGACAGCTATATCTTGGAGCTGGGGGGCCCTCAATTGGGATCATAATTGTAAAACACACATATAAACATATATATATATGTGTGTGTGTGTGTGTATGTGTGTTTTTACAATTATGATCCTAATAGAGGGCTCCCAGCTCCAAGATATAGCTGTCAGATTGCTATATTTGTTAGCCATGAGAATATATTTTTACAATTATGATCCCAATAAAGTGCCTCACAGTTCCAAAATATAGCTGTCAGATTGCTATATTTGTTAGCCATTAGAATGTGTATTTACAATTATGATCCCAATAGAGGGACCCTAGTTCCAAAATATAGCTGTAAGATTGTTATATTCGTTAGCCTTGAGAATGAGACAGCATATATATATATATATTGGAACTGTGGGGGCCCTTTGCTGGGATCATAATTTTAAAAATACATTCTCATGGCTAACAAATATAGCAATCTGACAGCTATATTTTTGAACTGGGGGGTCCTCTAATGGAATCATAATTGTGAAAACACATTCTCATGTCTAACAACTATAGCAATCTGACAGCTATATATTGGAACTATGGGGCCATCTATTGGGATCAAAATTGCAAAAACACACATACATACATATATACTTATAAAAAAAGAAATATATATATACATGTTGTCTAATTCTCTTGGCTAACAAATATAGTAATCTAACAGCTATATTTTGGAATTGTGTGGCCCTCTATTAGGATCATAATTGTAAAAACATATTCTCGCGGCTAACAAATATAGTAATCTGATAGCGATATTTTGGAACTAGGGGGCCCGCAATTGGGATCATTACCGTAAAAAACACACATACAAACATATATATATATATGTTGTCTCATTCTTACGGCTAACGAATATAACAATCTGACAGCTATGTTTTGAAAATGGGGGGCCCTCTATTGGGATCATAATTGTAATAACACATTCTCACGGCTAACAAATATAGCAATCTAACAGCTATATTTTGGAACTAGGGGCCCTCTATTGGGATCATAATTGTAAAAACACACACACATACAATTACGATCCCAGTAGAGGGCCCCCCAGTTTCAAAATATAGCATCTAACATCTATTTTGAATTGTGAGGCCCTCTATTAGGATCATAATTGTAAAAACATATTCTCGCGGCTAACAAATATAGTAATCTGATAGCTATATTTTGGAACTAGGGGCCCGCAATTGGGATCATTACCGTAAAAACACACATACAAACATATATATATATATATATATATATATATATATGTTGTCTCATTCTTACGGCTAACGAATATAACAATCTGACAGCTATGTTTTGAAAATGGGGGGCCCTCTATTAGGATCATAATTGTAATAACACATTCTCATGGCTAACAAATATAGCAATCTAACATCTATATTTTGGAACTAGGGCCCCTCTATTGGGATCATAATTGTAAAAACACACACACATACAATTACGATCCCAGTAGAGGGCCCCCCAGTTTCAAATATAGTTGTCGAATTGCTTTATTTGTTAGCCTTGAGAATGTGTTAGTTTCAAAATATAGCTATCAGATTGCTATATTTGTTAGCAATGAGAATGTGTTTTTACATTATGATTCCAATAAAGAGCCCCCGAGTTCCAAAATATAGCCGTCATATTGCCGTATTTGTTAGCCGTGAGAATATGTTTTTACAATTATGACCTCAAAAGTGGGCCCCCCAGTTCAAAAATATAGCTATCAGATTGTTATATTTGTTAGCCGTAAGAATGAGACAGCACATATATATATGTGTGTGTGTGTGTGCATGGTTGTATGTGTATTTTTACAATTATGATCCCAATAGAGGCCCCCCAGTTCTAAAATATAGCTGTCAGATTGCTATATTTTTAGCCATTAGAATGTGTATTTATTGATCCCAATAGAGGACCCCAGTTCCAAAATATAGCTAAGATCGTTATATTCGTTAGCCGTGAGAATGAGACAGCATATATATATATATATATATATATATATATATATATACATATATATATATATATATATGCTAACAAAATAATGATCTGATAGATATATTTTGGAACTGTGGGGCCCTCTGTAGGGATCATAATTGTAAAAATACATTCTCATGGCTAACAAATATAGCAATCTGATAGCTATATTTTTGAACTGGGGGGTCCTCTAGTGGAATCATAATTGTAAAAACATATTCTCATGTCTAACAAATATAGCAATCTGACAACTATATTTGGAACTGGGGTCCCTCTATTAGGATCAAAATTGCAAAAACACACATCTATATATATATATGTATATATATGTATATATGTATATATATATATATATATATATATATGTTGTCTCATTCTCACGACTAACGAATATAGCAATCTCGCAGCTCTATTTTGGAATTGGGGGGCCTCTATTGGGATCATAATTATAAAAACACATTCTTATGACTAACAAATATAGCAATTGATAGCTATATTTTGGAACTAGGGGCTCTATTGGGATCATAAATTGTAAAAACAGACATACAACATAAATATATACGTACATACATACATACATACATATATATGTATGCATGCTGTCTCATTCTCAAGGCTAACGAATATAACAATCTGATAGCTATATTTTCGAACTTGGGGGCCCTCTATTGGGATCATAATTGTAAAAACATTCTCACGGCTAACAAATAGAGCACCTGACCCTATATTTTGGAACTGGGGGCCCCTCTATTGGGATCATAATTGTAAAAAAAACACACAAACACTCGTGTGTGTGTGTGTGTGTGTGTGTGTGTTGTCTCATTCTCATGGCTAACGAATATAACAATCTGGCAGCTATATTTTGGAATGGGGGGAGGCCTCTATTGGGATCATAATTGTAAAAATACTTTCTCAATGCTAACAAATATAGCAATCTGACAGCTATATTTTCGAACTGGGGTGCCCGACTTCAATGGACAAAGCACGCTAAGCCGTGCGGATTGGCCATCCGCGCATGCCGATGCCCGTGTAAAGGCCCATTGGGCCTTCTTTCGCACCGCACATGCATTGGCACACGCAGGCGACCAACCCGCATGGCCATGCGTGCTTTGTGCACCGAAAGCCAATGCACAAAGACTTTTTCATCTAATACTATACGTTCACAATTTGTGTATGAGTTTTAATTTTACCATGGAGCATCGGCTATGGCCCATTCTTGTAACTCACCAAATAAGCAAGTTGATTAAAATATTATAAAATATTTAAAATGATAATATTATGAAAAAATAAAAACTTAAATGCATCAAAGAAAATAAAATCTAAAAAATATTTATAAAGATAGAACCAATAAAATAATTTGTATTGTGGACCCTTCCTGTGCGTTTGTTACATCATAGTTATAATAATTAACTCATATTTGACATATTAGGTATAGCGTTCTATTCTAAATATCTTTTATTATCTGAGATTAAAAATTCTGATAAAGAAGATAAGGTAGAGGTTTATACTTCAATGAGAGGGGGATAAGAAACTCTATTAGTAAAGTATAAAGCTTTGATTCTAGTTAGGCCAAAAGAAAATGGTTTCCAAAGTTCAATATTATTCAAAAGAAATTGAATAAGAAGCTAGTCTAATATAATTCACTCATAATTATATAAAAAAACTAAAATATGTAGCCAATCAGGCTTAAGCAAGAAAGAAAAGTAGGGATCACTACCAACGAATAAAAAGGGCGGAATATATCAACCTACAATATATAATAACTATAACTCTAACTCTCTTTTTTTTTTTTGTAGATATCTATGACAATAGTTTTGATACTTAAAAATTAGAAGTGATAAAAAAAAAAGGAAAGCAAAATTTGTACCATAAGATAAATGATAAAAATAAATTAAAAAATTAGACCTAATCAAACCATTAATTGCAACCAATCTTAACCATCTCACATATGGTTTCCTCATTTATACATATGAAACAAGCTTTATTTTGGATCATAACCTTGCTTTTGCACAATGAAACAACAAAATATTAATAATTAAAAAATAATTATAAAAGAAAGAGAAAATTATAAAAATCAAAATATAGCAAGAGATAAGAGTGGAGTAGGAGGCAGAGGAAGGAGGGTGAAAAAAGAGAGGGAGGGGGTGGCCAGTGAGGCAATTTAGGAAGAGGTGAAGCGCAAAGAGAGATGGGTTAGGTGGTGTAGAATATAGAGAGAAAGGGTAAGATTTCAAAGTCCGAACACATGATGATAAAGATGAAAAAAAGATGTGACATTAAGGTAGTGTTTGATAGAAAAATATTATTCATGGATAAGTGTACGAAATAGAGTTTATTCTCTGACTATCCCTAGGGATATCCCTTGACTATCTCATTGATTATATCAAATGCAAAAAGATAAATCCATAGGAAAACTTTTTTTACTCTTATTTGAAGGAATAACCAGCTACTCCTGCATTTTATAGGGAATAAATTGAGGGGATAACCCATGGTTAACTATGGATTATCTCTCTGGTTAACTTTATTCCCAACTATCCTTTATAGTTATGGCTTTTGAGAATATGAGGATATCCCATCCATGGATATCTTCTCTTATTCTCTATTTCAAACACTACCTAAGAAATTAAAGGAATAGAAGCTAACAATTTTTTATCTGTATTCTGTTAGCCAATCTTTCTTATATACTATATCATTATATTATTTCTATTATATTAGCCAAACTTTCTCATATACTGTGTTATTATATTTTTTTTCTTGACATGTGCACCTAAGAAGAATTGTTTTTCATTTGATGCCAAAACATAATTTTTCAGGCAGATAGCATGGCTAGCTTCCCCTTCTGCCAAAGTTGTCTTGATGTGTGTGTACATATAACAAATAATCGGATCGAATTAGTTTAAAATTTCTCAAGGATTTGCTTTATATAAAATAGATAGACAAGCATGCAAATAGTATAAAACATCAACATATAATGTATTTAGTATAAATTAATTATTAAAAAGTATGATATAAAATAAAATATAAATAATTTGATTAATATTTAAATAAAAATTATCATTACATTAAGTTAATAAAAATAATGGGCAACATAATATTATTAGTTTATATTAATTATTACTTCAGGATTTATTTCAAGGTTTCCTCCATTTGAAAAATAAAGTGTAATAGCATACCTTATTTAAAAAAAAACATATATATAAGAAAATATGTCAATTAAAATTTTGTAAAATATCAATTGAAAATAAACATAAAGTACAAGGTAATTCTAATTCATAATAATAAAAATAAATATTTATGAAAATATAAATAATAAATTATATAATATAAATAGAAAAAAATTTAACATATAACAATAAACTAAATATTAAAATTGGATCAGTATTCCTTTTTCATACATTCCTTCGTCACATCTAAATATCATTCCCTATCTTCCATTCTGATTCTGTTCCAATTACCATTGTGAATTTTACTGATTCATGTGAACTAAATATTATAATTATTTTTATCTTCATTAACAAAAACTCTTTCTCCAAACATAATTCTTATGAACATGTTCCCTGTAATTTCCCAAAGTGAATCATAATTATCATTTTTCCCCAAAATCTAGCTTTCATCTGCACCATGTTTCTTCTAATATGACATACAAGAAATAATAATTTATTGTTGTTTATATCAATTAATATTTAGGCCTAGAACCTTTTTTTTTTTTAAGCTCCAAGCTGGGCTTACACTATATATATATATATATATATATATATATATATATATATATATATATATATATGGCAACTGACTGCGCAAACTGATCAACGATAATTCTATTAGATCAGTGGAATTAATTTCTATTTTTTGAGTGCCTGTATAAAAATAAAAAATAAAAATAATTACATCTAACCATTAAGATAAAAGATCTCAAATTATTTGATGTTTAAGTAAAAAAATTTATTATAATGACTTGACAAGGCTGTTCTCATTGGACAAAAAGATCTACAATAAAACTTAGAAGGCACCTTTTAAGATTTTGAAATTGGTACTAAATTCAGACTTGCTCAAGATCTTTCTTTTCTTCAGATAAGAAAGTCTGGATCTAAGCTAAGCTAATAATGGCTTGAAACTAGTCCAAATTAATTTTTAGCTTTTAGTTTAAATTCAGATATGACCTAAATTAGTTTGAATCGAACCCACGGCCTGACCCGAAGTCAGACTGGCTCGATAAATTGGAGGGCAGCCTGAGCCTATTTTCGGCCTTATAGAAGATATTGCTAATAGAATATTATAAGTTGACCAACATCTCTGAATATTGCACGAAGGTATCAGATGATCGTTCAGTTCCCTTGCCACACATCTAGATGTTCGTTTATATTTTTAACCAGATAAAGCCTGAAATGAGAAATAGGAAAATGAGAAAAGAATTTCAAGTAATTAAGGAAGAGCACCAGATCCAAAAAGAAAACAAAGACGCTGGATTCCTTGAAATGGCAATTTCTAGTCTTCCAGGAGCTTTGGGCTCATGCGTTTCTAAGGTCCTCCATGAGACAATAGACTGGCCGGCCCTACCTCAACATCAGACACCTATGAGACAGCTGGGGATTTTAGACTCTGTTATATTTACTTCACATCTTTTTGGAAGAAGAGGCTGATATCTATATTTTATTGCAATATGGTCATCATGTCTTTTAGTTAACAAGGTGAGAAATCTATCACTCAGGCGGTAGCCCAGCGGTTGGGGTTCCTCCACACAACCACGACGTCTCAGGTTCGAGGAATGAGGTCCGGTGCTGAAGGTATTCTAACTGCTGTTGGCACCTGGATGGGATCAGGTTGACCTACTCATCAAATCCAGCGTCGTGCATGAAACATATCCTGGCAGGGAACGAAACCGCATGGAACCTTTTGAATGTCAATATGCTTACAAGGTGAGAAATCTTAGTCTTAGCCAGCCGCTCTACCCTTTTGAATGTCAATCATGCTTACAAAACTATTTAGAACTTTATTTTCAATCTGATTTTTTTATAAAAAATCATTTCTTGCTGTTTCTGATTTATGATAAGCTGTCAACTCAACTTCCATCCGTTGAATGGGCAAGAAGGTTGTCTGAAGTATGTCAGTATTCTTGGTAGCTAGGCAAAAATAAATAACCATTGGCAGTGGACTTTCAGCTCAAGCAACAAGAGAAGGGAAAGAGAGAATTTTGTTTGATTTAAGGAGAATTTAATTTAATTATAAAGGATAAGCCAAAGAACAAAATTTAAACACAATCCCATACCTAAGCATTTGTTTTCCTAGTCAATTAACATAATGAGTTGCATAAAATTTTTAAATCCAGACTAATAATAATAACTCACCACAATTCACATTCTAAAATGTTTTGGAGATATCAAAATCAAATTACCATATAATGGATGCTACTAGTAGAACAAGGTCGAAACACAAAAACAATAATGAAGATAAATGGGTTTGTTTAGTTCTAAATGCTGGAAATCTCAAAACGATTTTGAGATGTTTGCAGAAGCGAGATAAGGATCAAATCGCATATCTTAAAAATTTTATTTAGCGATCTATATCCATATTAATTTAATAATAAGAACAATAAGAAGATTAAGAAATTAACCTTTCGTCGAATGTCTTGAACTCCGTCAACACCTTAGAATCACCAAATCCTTTTGATCACTACAGATCTTTCCAGACGTTCTCCAAATTATGATGAACACGAACGAATGAGCATTTCCTTTTTTTTTATTTGGGTTGAGATCACACAACTGAGTTTTTTTTCATTCACTTTGTATTCTCAACTCATGAGATAAAGTGAAGCTGAAGGAGAAAACTCTGTGGTTGATGATAATCGTCCTCTATTATTTTTCTCTCGTGAATCTTATATTCTAAGAGAATAATAACTACCATCCTTTTTAATTAATTAATTAATTAATTAAAATTTAAAGATAACTTTCAACTTTTAGAAATTACTTTAACGTATCCATTATTGAATCTTATATTCTAAGAAAATAATAACTACCATCCTTTTTAATTAATTAATTAATTAATTAAAATTTAAAGATAACTTTCAACTTTTAGAAATTACTTTAATGTATCCATTATTGAATCTTATATTCTAAGAAAATAATAACTACCATCCTTTTTAATTAATTAATTAATTAAAAATTAAAGATAACTTCTAATTCTAGGAAATTACTTTAACGTATATCTATCTAACAATCAATTATTTGTTTGTTTTGATATATTTATTGTGGGATGAAACGAAGAAAGAAAAGCTCTCCCACGATCCCATATATTTCTCCAACAACAAAATAACTTCCACGTAGACTCTTCTTGTGGAACATGCTTACGATGTGTTCCTAGCACCCCGTATATTCTTAAATTTAAATTTAAAGCAATTTTAAATTTATTTTAAATAATATATTTAAAAAAAAATTAATCTAATTAATTTATGTAAAAATTAATTTAAAATTCTTAATTCCAAATTAATAACTCAACCCAACATATCATAAAGTTCACATAATTTAATGGAGTCGTCCAGAGGAACTATGGACATTATAATTTTAAGTTCCAAAAATTTTGACATTCAATTAACACCTTAATTAAAATATCAAAATTATTAATTTCAAATTACTCCACTAAAAATTTGGAACTGCACTCTTAAAATTATAAAATTAATTATATTCAAAAGGATTTGAATTGTCCATTGACATAGTCACTATATATAAATCAATCCTCTATAAACGGTTCATGATTAAAGCTAGGCATTTTCCATTAACCTCTTTAATTATATTTTTATCCATAAGTACCATTGATTCTATAATGAATAATATATTTATGATCAAATCATAAATTGAGCGCTCTTATTATTCAAGCCCCGAATCAACACTTATGGGAACCGTCCATCTGACTTCTTTACGAAGGAATGGATTTCATCTTGTATATTAATATTTTCGGCTACTTATGTTATTATATTTTCAATACACCAAAAATTTGACACCTTGTTTCTGTATCATTACCCGGCATGTCAAAAAATATAATACAATAAATAGGAGTCTATTAATTACTCAGAATTAAGATCGATTCATATATGACCATCATTGATTAATTTTGAATGCTCTATTTTAACAACAAATTTATTAGAGATTCATAATTAATCGCGTTCCAATCCTATATAATCAAATTATATAAAGTGCTTTCATTCTGATAATCTCATTATCAACAATCCGGATAAGATCGTTTCATTCAGAATGTAATGAACCGCGCTAGTAATTTTAAATTAAAGATCCAAACTTTAATTTATAATTACGGACAAATTTAGATTATTTTATTTTAAATATTATTCTCTGTATATAACACTTATATACAATATTTAAAGTCACATTTAAATAATCCAAGGATTTTTGATATTTATAAAGCATCAAAACATGCATGCAAATATAATATTAAAAAATTTCTCAAATTATTCAGTAAAATAATAAATGTCATTTGTTTATGGGCACATATCCCAACAATCTCCCACTTGCCCTAAAGCAAATGAGACATGTCTCTAAGTCCCATCACTTCAAGATGTAGCTCAAAACCCTGAGCCGGTAATGTCTTAGTGAATAGATCAGCTATATTGTTCGCAGATTCGATCTTCTTAACTGAAATACTAATCTCTCTCACAAGGTAAAATTTTCTCTCTATATGCTTTCCTTTACGGTGGTTTCTGGGTTCCTTGGCATTGGCTACTGCTCCATTGTTATCACAGCTAACTGGTTCATGCATATCTGGAACAACTTCTAGATCTTTCAAGAATTTTCGAAGCCAGACTGCCTCCTTAGCTGCTTCACAAGCTGCTACATATTCAGCCTCCATGGTTGAGTCAGCAATGCAGGTTTGCTTGACGCTTCTCCATATAATGGCTCCTCCCAAAGTGAACACCGCTCCAGAGGTAGACTTCCAGAGTCTCTATCTGATTAAAAATCAGAATCTGTATATCCAACATGAATCAAATCCCTACTAGAATATACCAGCATATAGTTTCTCGTTCTTCTCAGATATTTAAGAATATGCTTGACCGCAACCCAGTGATCCAATCCTGGGTTTGACTGGTATCGGCTAACCACTCCCACTGCAAAGCATATGTCGGGTCTTGTACACAACATTGCATACATCAAACTACCAACTGCGAAGCATAGGGAATCCGTCTCATATCTTCCTTCTCTTGCGGTGTTTTAGGACACTACTCTTTAGAAAGATGAACTCCATGTCGAGTAGGTAAATTACCTTTCTTAAAGTTTTGCATCGCAAATCTGACAAGCACCTTGTCAATATACGATGCCTGAGACAACGCCAAAAGCCTATTCTTGCGATCCAGTATAATTTGGATGCCAAGAATGTAGCTTGCTTCTCCCAAATCCTTCATTTGGAATTGGCTGGCTAGCCAATTCTTTATTTTGGACAGAGATCCTACATCATTCCCAATGAGTAAAATGTCATCCACCCAATGAGTAAAATGTCATCCACATAAAGAACTAAGAAGACCACTTTATTTTCTTCCATTTGCTTATAGACACAAGGTTCACCTAAATTTTGTTCAAAACCATAAGATTTTATGGCTTCATTAAATCTGATGTTCCAAGATCTAGAAGCTTGCTTAAGCCCATAAATGGACCTTTGCAATTTGCAGACTTTCTGCTCTTGGCCTTTAACCACAAAACCCTCTGGTTGGACCATATGAATAGTCTCTTCAAGATGGCCGTTCAAAAATGCCATCTTGACATCCATTTGCCATATCTCATAATCATAATGAGCAGCAATGGACAAGAGAATCCGAATGAAATTTAGCATGGCTACTGATGAAAAAGTATCCTCATAATCTACTCCTTCCTTTTGGGTAAAACCCTTTGCCACCAACCTAGCCTTGAAAGTCTCTACTTTTCCATCGGCTTCTCTTTTTTTCTTATAGATCCATTTGCATCCAATAGGCTTTACGCCTTTTGGTAGATCTACAAGCTCCCAGACTGAATTAGAGTACATTGATTCCATTTCGAGTTTAATGGCTTTCCGTCATTTCTCTTGATCAACATCCTCCATTGCCATCTTGTATGTCAATGGATCATCATCACTGCCATCGGTGACTGCAACTTGTGCTTCTCCATCCTGATGATAGCGGATGGGTAATCTTATTTCCCTCCCACTACGTCATGGTGGCGGTGGTATTTGATCTTGAGTAGTGGTCTCAACTTTTTGTCATTCAACAACTTTTGTTGGTGTGGGGCTGATCTCATCAGCTAGCAACTCTTTCAGAATTACTTTACTTTGGATTTGTATTCTGTCATATAATTGTACTCGAGAAACGTAGCATTTGTCAACACAAATACTTTGTTATCTTGAGCACTATAAAACAAACCTCCTCTCGTTCCTTAGGGTACCCTACAAACATGCATACTTCTGAACGAGGTTCCAACTTCCCAGTCTTTCCCTTCAGCACATGGGCTGGACATCCCCATATGCGGATGTATCTCAAACTAGGTTTGCGACCGTTCCATAACTCTAAGGGAGTCTTAGGGATTGACTTAGATAGAACCAAGTTTAGAATGTATATAGCTGTTTGTAATGCATATCCCCAAAATGAGGTAGGCAAAGAAGAATAGTTTAACATTGATCTTATCATATCAAGCAAAGTACGATTCCTTCTTTCAGCTACACCATTTTGTTGTGGTGTCGCAGGTGCCGTGAGCTGTGATAATATTCCATTCTCAATCAAGTGGTCCTTAAATTCATAATCCAAGTACTCTCCTCCTCGATCAGATCGAAGAGTTTTGATTGATTTACTGAGTTATTTTTCTACTTCAGCACGAATTCTTTGAACTTTTCAAAAGCCTCGGATTTTCTTTGCATCAGGTATACATATCCATATCTTGAATAATCGTCAATGAATGTGATGAAATATTCATAGCCCCCTCTAGCTTTGACATTCAAAGGTCCACATACATCAGTATGTATGATCTCTAAAGGTAAAAGAAGGTGCTTTTGCTCTTTCACCTTTTGCTGAAAAATCTTTTGATCATTTTTTTCTTCTAGACAGGATTCACAAACTTGGTATTCTGTTTATATTAATATGACCAAGCCTCAAATGCCATAAATACATGTCATTGTCATTATTCGCAACCTTTCTTCTTTTAGGAGTTGGTTCAGCGACTTTAAACATTTCGGTTTGAAGCAAGTTGTTAGAATTTGGTTTAACAAAATATAGACCATTTACAACATACCCAGAACAAATATTTATTCCATTCTTGTAAATTGAAACAGAGTCAATACTAAAAGAAATAGAAATAAATTGTTCATGCAACTTTGACACCGAAATCAAATTCCGTTTGAAATCCAGAATATAATAAACATTGTTCAAAAGCAAATATTTATTATTAGCAAACGATAGTCAAACTATCCCTACTGCTGTCGCTGACACCTTTTCTCCACTGCCTACTCTCATCGTGAAATCTCCCACTTGAAGATCCCGGGCAGACTCAAGCATCTTTTTTTTTTCTGTTTCAGCTCATCAAGGTACTTTTTACGGTTCCTTTTCCAATGGCCATCTTGATGACAGTGGAAACACTTTCCTTTAGGTTTAGACTGAGCAGCCTTTCCCTTCTTCTGAATCTTCTTCTTGTTATTCTTTTGCTTTCCCACATTATTCTTCTTCTTTTTCTTTGAAGAAGAAGGCTTTCCCTCAGCTGTGTTGGCTTCAGCAACATTTGCCTTACCATCCTTATCATCTATAAGAGTCTCATAAATTTGCAGCTCATTCAGGAGTTCAGTCAGATTACACTTCTTATGATTCATAATGTAATTAGTCCTGAATTGGAGAAAAGCGGAGATAGTGTCTCCAGGATCATGCCAACCTGAGTCTTTTCATCAATTTTAGCTCCATTGATTTCAGCCTCATTGAAATGATTGACCATTTTGAGGATGCGCTCACGAACAGAAGAACCATTCTTCATTTTGCCATTCATAATGACTTTTACAGCTTCGTAGCGAGCCTGATCAGATGGGTGTCCAAACATCTGCTGCAGAGATTCCATAATTTCTCTTGCAGTTTCAAAGGCCTCGTGCTTATTCTAAGCACCTCATTCATTGCTGCTAACAAGTAGCAGCGGGCCTTGTTGTTTGCAACAATCCAACGGTTGTACTCTTTAGTAACAACATTGGAGGCATTGGTTGGAGGCACTGGAGGACAATCCTCCTTAAGGACAGTGGTAGTTTTCATCAATGAGGAGAATATTCATGTTGCTTTTTCACTTAACAAAATTTTCACCAGTTAAAACTTGAGAGGCGAGAAGTGAGAAAATCGGGTTTGACATATTTGCTAAAAATAAGAAATATTTTTAATAAATAATTACATAAATATCATCACATAATTTAAGGCAAAGTAAATATGATGCATAAATACACATGTTAAAATACACAAAAACATGTTTACTTTAAAGGCCTAAGAAATTTTAATCTCCACAACTAAGTGGTAGGGTAGGTCAAATAATTGCTAATTAAAATGAGACTTTCTCAATTAATAAGTATCTTTCAAAATATCTCATATTTCAAATACTCATTAATTTTCTTAAATTTTGGTCAAGAAAATAATTAACTAATTTAATTTCTTTATGAATGCGACCCATCAGACTTTTTGAGACTTAACTCAGAAATTGCTAGGTCAATTCTAAAATACATCTTAAAAATTCTATCTCATAGAAGATCGACAACCTTGTTATTGCCATTAGTAGACACCGTCACGAAATCAAAGCGTCTCGAGGCGCTACTAATAACTCACAGTGTTATACTAACGATGGAGACCAAGGGTTTATATTGTCATATTACCCCTCCCACTCTTTATTTTGCAAAAGTGTATTTTATTTATAAAACAACTTTTTTCATAAACCCTTAGTTAATTTAAACAATTTAAATCACTAAGATTTTATAATTTTAAACACTTTAAAATTATAAAATAAGTTAAATGTGATAACTTAAAATATAACACTTAAATTTAAAACTTCACATTTGGTACATTAATTTTGCAAATCCAATTGCTAAATTAATTTACAAATTTACTCTCATTAAATTTATTGCAAAGTGCATTAAATATAATTTACTAAAACCTTTTTAGTAAAATTAATAAAATAATAATGCACTTAAATGCATGACATATAACAAATAGGTAGGCACTTTTCTATCTAATATGGCATATAATATGCATGAAAATGTAATTATTATCAAAATAACAAAAACATTCAATAAGAAGCAAAAAAATCCTACTCTTCGTGTCTTTAGAGACGGTGAGGCTCTTCGAATTTCTAGGAAAGGGAACGGTAAGGCTCTTTGAATTCCTAGGAAATGGTAAGGCTCTTCGAATTCCTTGAGGCTCTATGAATTCCTGAAAAACGGTGAGGCTCGAATTCCTTGGACTCAAAGCTAAGGGGAAGGACTCTCCACTCAAAACCTCTTAGAAGATGGGAAGGTTTTAAAAAAATCCTAGCGAACTGAAAATTTCTCAATAAACAGGACTCTTTAATATATAAAAAAATTCTAATTGAGAACTTTTCTCAAAACCATGAAAAACCCTTCTTTATTAATATAAAAGAAAGATAACATTATAAATTATATATTCAATTGATCTAATCAAAAGAAAATTTACATAACTTATTCCATGAAATCGAAAAAATAACGACCAATCCATTCGCACATAAATTCATCAACATGAAAATATTAAAAGCATAGACCATAATGCATGAGTGCCTACCCAATCATATAAAGATTATCATATAATCTATTATTAAATTAATAGAGGTATAACCTGCTCTGATACCAATTTCTGGTAATCTCAAAACGATTTTGAGATGTTTACGAAAGCGAGATAAGGATCTGTTGCCGCAGAAATCCGTTCTTCGACTCGGGTGCTGTTGAGGCTTCGAATCCGAGCTCGACTCCTGGTCGGGACCTACAAAACAGTCCTCGAGCAGAGAGTGGTTTGGAGGGTGCCCTCTGCGGAAGACCCTCTGACGCCCAAGTCAGTAAAGATTCATAGCAAGCAGACAAATAAGAAGAAGGATCCTCGAGGAAGAGTTCCTCTATGGGCGGTGCCAGGAGCTCTGTCTGAGCTCTAATGGAGTTTTTCGAAGAATGTGAGTGAGTGAAAGAGAGCGTGCAGAATGACGTACCTGAGGAGATCTGAGGCTGTGATATTTATAGGTGATCACCTGATTCCTTGGACACGTCACAGAGGGTCTGAAAGTTGTTGGGATTCGAAACTGATTCGAATCAGGCTGTTACAGGGCTAGTAGGATCCGTATCCGGTTGGTTAGAGGATCAACGGCCAGGAAGAGCAGACGATGCTTCAAGATTCAGCGACTACATAGGCTCTAGGCCATTTCTGGTAGTGTAGGCATGATTTTCTATTTGAAATCTTGTTAGTTCAGATGTATTCCACAGAGGTGCTTGGATACCTCGGTCAGACCGAGGTATAGAAGATGGCTGAATCTGCTGAAGTATGGTGAGACTCAATTTACCGAGGTATAGGATAGCTCAGCCTTCCTGAGACACAGAATGGCTCGGCTTACTGAAGCATAGGATGGCTCGGTGGCGATAGCTCAACCTGTGGGGGTATGATAATAGCTCGATCAGCCGAGGTATAATAATAGCTCGATCAGCCGAGGTATAATAATAGCTCGGCCAACTATTATACGAAAGCTGTTTGGAGGGGGTAGCCTACTCATTGCTGCCTATCGGATGTGACAGCTATGCGACAGGGTGCACGGGCTAGCCCTAGCCCGATGTCTTGGATTGTATGCATATTAATGTAATGATATTTTTACCCCTCATCACATGTCCCCCACTCCCTAGTCTGAAGTGTAACTTCAGATTTAGGGAGTAGAGTCCAGAATAATCCCACCCAGAAGGATTTGAAAAGGTGCAACATTGGCTCTGAAACTGACAGGCCGTCAATTCGTTATCATTGTCTGCTGTTGCACGAAGAAGAAATTCTTCAAATTTTGTGAGCGGTGATTGAGGGAGTCTTGTGTGGCAGGGTCTTCGCGTTTGCGACACCTATTGCAGGAGCCTTAACGCTTAAGGCAACTTTTTGAAGCGGTGTTTAAAGTGGAAAAAGAGGGCTAGGGCGGCGTTTCTTCCGCAACGCTTCTTTGTCCCTGCCATAGAGACCCTCCTCTTTTCTCTCTTTTCCTTTCCACAGATTTGCTTGTGTTTCGCTCCTTGGCTAAAGAACATGAAGGGCCCAAACGATATTGCCTCGGAGATCTCCCTGGGGGACCTGGAGAGAATCCGCCGAATTTACAGAGCCTCCGGAGACGTAGTTCTATACGCGCCAAAAGCCGACGATAGGGTTTCGACCGAGTTAAGTCTGGGAGCTTTCTTCTATGAGGAAAGTCTTAGGGCCGGCCTTCGATTTCCTCTTCACCCGTTGGTGCAAGAGGTGATGAGGTTCTATAACATGTGTCCAACAATGGTGGCACCTAACAGCTGGCGCAACCTCATCGGGTTTATTTCACTCTGTAGTCGCGCCGGGATGACTGCGACCCTCCCCATGTTCCGAGTTTGCCACAATCTGATTTCCAGGAAGGGTTCCGAGTGGTCGTATATTGATCCTCGGAAGTCGTTCAAGATGATCGCTGATAATCCATCCTCGATAATGGAATAGAAGTTCAGATTTTTTATTGCCGATGGGAACATCGGCTCGGATTTTCTAAGGGAATGGTCGAGCTTTGTGAGGGATCCAGAGGTGCACCCGGCGCACCCGGAGTTGAGCGAATAGGAGAAGAGGGATCTGGTGACCCTTCGTGGCGGTCGGGTGGTGTCGTCTAGCACCCTGTTATCAAAGGATGCCCTCTTCGCCGCCGAACTCAGTTCTATCGACCCTCAAGGTGAGCATACTTTTTCTCTTTGGTCATGACAGCTGGTGTGCCCGGTTATTTCTGTCTGATTGACCCGTTTGATGCATTTCCAGCTGAGAGATCAGCGTTTGTGGGCCAAATGAAGAAGGAACTGGGCAAGCGCCACAGGGACTCTGGCTCTGGAGAGAGGAATAAATATGAGAAGAGGCCTCGCCCTTCCGGGTATCACTCGGTTGTTGCCGAGCCTTCAAATAACATATCACTCGGTTGTTGCCGAGCCTTCAATTATCACTCGGTTGTAGCCGAGGCTTCGGAATATCACTCTTCTAGTTATCACTCGGTTGTTGCCAAGCCTTCCGAGTATCACTCGGTTGTTGCCGAGCCTTTAAATAACATATCACTCGGTTGTTGCCGAGCCTTCAATTATCACTCGGTTGTAGCCGAGGCTTCGGAATATCACTCGGTTGTTGCTGAGGTTTCCGGATATTACTCGGTTGTTGCCAAGCCTTCAAATAGCATATCACTTGATTGTTGCCGAGCCTTCAATTATCACTCGGTTGTAGCCGAGGCTTCGGAATATCACTCAGTTGTTGCCGAGGTTTCTGGATATTACTCAGTTGTTGCCGAGCCTTCAAATAACATATCACTCAGTTGTTGTCGAGCCTTCAATTATCACTCGGTTGTAGCCGAGGCTTCGGAATATCACTCAGTTGTTGCCGAGGTTTTCGGATATTACTCTATTGTTGCCGAGCCTTCAAATAACATATCACTCGGTTGTTGCCGAGCCTTCAATTATCACTCGGTTGTAGCCAAGGCTTCAAGATTATATTTTACTTGGCGCGGCCAAGGTACAGAGTCCTTCCAACCCAGCTGAAATATATTTTACTTGGCACAACCAAGGAACGGAGTCCTTTCAGCCCAGCTGGGTAGCTGGGATATATTTTACTTGGCGCGGCCAAGGTACAGAGTCCTCCCAGCCCAGCTGGGATATATTTTACTTGGCGTGGCCAAGGTACAGAGATCCCTCGGCCTGGCCGAGGATTTATAAACCTGCTTCTCATTATAGCCACCAAAGAAAGCAATAGAGACATAAGTTTTTAAATTTTAAAGTTTTAGTTTGATGGACAAAGTGGGTTCGGGGAGGGCGTACTCTCACCGGTGATAAATGCGAAGATTATCCGAATTCCACATCCGAGGAATAGATTTCCCATTTAGATCTTGGAGCTTATAGGTTCCGGGTATGATTACTTCCGTGATTTGATAGGGACCCTCCCAATTAGGGGATAGCTTTCCTTGCTCCAGTGGCTTTGAAACAGATGCCTTTCAAAGGACAAGATCGCCGGGCAAGAATGATTTCCCCTTGACTCTAGAGGCATGATATCGAGCCACTCTCTGCTGGTAGGCAGCTACCCTGATCCGCGCTTTTTCTCTGATCTCCTCTAGTAGGTCGAGGTTGGCGTGGAGTTGCTCGTCATTAGACTCCTCCGAATAACCCTCTATGCGAGGGGAAGGGAGCCTGGCCTCCACAGGAATAACAGCTTCCATGCCGAAGGTCATTTTGAAAGGAGTTTGGCCCGTGGGCGTCCTCTCAGTGGTTCGGTAAGCCCATAGCACGTGGTGGAGCTCTTCCGCCCACTTGCCTCGTGCTCGATTAAGACGAGCCTTGATTCCCTGCAAGAGAGTTCGGTTGGTTACCTCGGCTTCTCCATTAGCTTGGGGATGTCCCACCGATGTGAGGCGATGAATGATGCCATGATCCTCGCAGAATTTCCGGAACTTGGGATTATCAAATTGCTTTCCATTGTTGGTGATGATTGTGTGGGAAAGACCGAAACGATAAATAATGGACCTCCAAACAAAATCTTTAGCCCGAGCCTCGGTGATCTAGGCGACTGCTTCGGCTTCAACCCATTTTGTGAAGTAATCAATCGCAACAAACAAGAACTTCCTTTGCCCCATTGCAAGGAGAAAAGGACCGAGGATATCCATTCCCCACTTGGCGAAGGGACAAGGGGATGATATAGCGATCAGGTGAGTAGAAGGGAGTCTTTGGATGTTAGAATGTCGTTGACATGAATCGCAGGCTCGAACAAGGTCGTTGGCATCTTTCTGCATAGTCGGCCAATAGTATCCTTGGCGAAGTATTTTATGGCACAAAGCTCTGCCGCCGAGATGGTTACCGCATATGCCTTCATGAACCTCCCGAATAGCATAATTAGCCTCCGATGGTTGGAGGCATTTAAGCAGAGGCATAGAGAAGGATCATTTATATAGCCGATCGTCAACCAAGACATAATGGGAGGATTGCATCTTCAGTTTCCTTGCCTCTTTCCGGTCGGCAGGTAGTAGCCCTTCTTTGAGATACTTATATATGGGATCCGCCCAAGATGGTTTGGTGTCGACTTGCATCATCTGATCGGAATCAACGATACTGGATTTCTCTAGGACCTCCAAATGAAATTTTCGCTCGAGGTCCATTGAGTCCGCAGTCGCTAGGCGAGATAAGAGGTCGGCGCGTGCATTTTCTGCCCTTGGTATCTGAATAATTTCAAATTCAGTGAAGTGGGATAACAAATCACACACCTTTTGCAAATACCGAACCATATTCGGCTCTCGGGCTTCAAATTCTCCTCGTACTTGGCCTGCCACTAGTTGGGAGTCAGTGTAAGCGTTTAGCTTCTCGACTTTGAGCTCCCGAGCGATGCAGAGCCAGCAATTAGGGCCTCGTATTCTGCTTCGTTGTTGGAAGTTGGGAAGGAAAAGCGGATGCCATACTCAAACGTCGCTCCTTCTGGACTAGTGATGACAAGACCCGCGCCAGAGCTGCTCGCACTGGAGGATCCGTCGGCATGAAGTAACCATGGAGCATTGAGCTTCGGTTGCTCAGGGGAACCTGAGGTAGAGCCACCCCGAGGTATGGTACACTCCAGGAGGAAATCTGCCATGACTTGGGCTTTAATGGCGGGACGAGGATAATATTGAATGTCGTGCTCGCTCAGCTCCACAGCCCACTTGGTCATCCTTCCCGAGGCCTCCGGGCGATGGATGATAGATCTGATAGGTTGGTTGGTCAGAACCGCCACGGTATGCGCCTGGAAATATGGTCGTAGCTTCCGAACTGATGTCACCAGGGCCAAGACCACCTTCTCGACCCAGGTATACCTTGTCTCGGCATCCCTGAGCAATTTACTGACATAATAGATCAGCCTCTGAACCTTGTTATCCTCCCTGACTAGCATTGAGCCGACGGCACTCTCAGAAACCACCAAATACAAACTCAACGTTTCTCCTTGCTTCGGACTGCTAAGGAAGGGTGGTGATCCGAGATATCTTTTAAGATCTTCGAAGGACTTCTGGCAATCCGAGGTCCATTGGAAATTCTTTGCCGACCAAAGGGCTTTGAAGAAGGAGAGGCATTTCTCGGCCGATCAAGCAATGAAGCGGCTGAGAGCCGCTATCCTCCCGAGACGCTGCACTTCCTTGACCGACACCGGAGGGATCATTTGCTGCAGGGCTTGGATCTTTTGGGGGTTCGCTTCAATTCCCCGCTATGAAACCATGAAGCCCAGGAACTTGTCAGAATTAACTCCGAAGGCATATTTAGTTGGATTGAGCTTCATCTTGTACTTCCGGAGTGTTGCGAAACTTTCTGCAATGTCCTCCACATGGTGGGGCGCCTCCTTGCTCTTCACCAGCATATCATCAACATAGACCTCCATGTTTCGACTGATTTGCTCCTTGAAGATTTTGTTGACCAGCCTTTGGTAGGTGGCACCTGCATTTTTTAGACCAAAAGGCATAACTCGGTAGCAATAGATACATCGATCGGTGATGAAAGTCGTCTTTTCCTCATCTTTGGGCGCCATTCGAATTTGGTTGTACCCTAAGTAGGCATCCATGAAGGTTGGCATCTGATTGGCCCAATGTTGCATCTACGAGTTGGTCAATCCGAGGGAGAGGGAAACTATCCTTCGGGCAAGCTTTATTAAGGTCGGTGAAGTTGATGCAGATCCTCCACTTACCATTTGACTTTTTCACCATGACAATATTTGCCAACCAGTCGGGGTAATTGACCTCCCGGATAAAGTTGGCTTTGATGAGCTTGTCCACTTCTTCCTCGATAGCTTTCTGACGCTCGGGAGCAAAGCTTCTTTTCTTCTGTTTGACTGGTCAAAACGTCTGTCCACACTGAGGTGATGACTAAGACATCTGGATTGATCCCTGGCATATCTGAGGTAGACCAGGCGAACACATCGGCATTCTCCCGAAGGAAATTGATTAAGTCTTGTCGAAGCTTTCCCTTTAGCTGTGACCCGATCTTTATGGTTTGGTCGGGCCAAGCTTCATCCAGCGGCACCTCCTCCAGTTCCTCGGCTGGTTCTCCTCGCTGCTCAGCGAAGTCTTCACGAGCATCTGCCCATCCACCTCGAGCTTCCTGGACTACAAATCGGTGACAAAGCAATGCCGAGCAATAATCTGACTACACCGAACAACCCCTACTCCCCATTCAATGGGAAATTTCATGGCAAGATGGGGAATAGAAATGATGGCCTTGAGGGATATCTATCCTGGCCAGCCGAGGATGACATTGTAAGGGGATCGAGCTTAGTCACGAGGAAATCCATGAGCGTGGTAGCCGCGCTAGGCCAGGTGCCGGCTCGGACCATCAGAGTAATGACTCCCTCGGGGATTATAGAGTCGCCCGTGAAACCCACCAGAGTTGATTCCATGGCTCGAAGGTTTTCCACCTGGAGTTTCAGTCTCACAAAGGCATCGAAGTACAAATCATTAACGGAGCTTCCACTATCAACAAGGATCCGGCTTACATTATAATTGTTTAGATTAAGAGATACAACCAATGCATCGTCGTGGGGGTACTTTATCTTCCGCAGGTCTTCATCAAAGAAAGCAAGCTCGTCGACTAGAGCCTTCTTCGGCAGATTTTCTTCCTCACTCGGCCCAGACGATGGAGAGTCGATCGCCGCTATCATGTTGACATGGCCAATGACCGGGGGATTCGGCGGAGGAAGCTGGCGAGGTTCAGGTTGACGACCTCCCTCATTCGCTGGCTCAGGTGGCCCTCTGAATCGGTCTAATCTGCCCCACCGGATTAGACGCTCGATTTCATTCCGGAGCTGCCAACACTCTTCTATATCATGCCCGTGGTCTCGATGGAAGCGGCAGTACTTGGTCATGTCCCTCCGGACCCCGTTACCTCGGAGGGGAGGAGGCCAAGGAATCTGACGCTCGATCTCCATCAGAATCTATGCCCTCGTGGAGTGAGAGGGGTATAGCGGTCGAACCTTCGAGCTGGGCTCCGGATCCGGTCTCGTGGCGGAGGGGCTCCATGGCAGCGAGGCGGGCTTGCACGGCGGTAGGCTCGATGCTTGTCGGGGTTTTCACCTCCTTCTGCTGCTCGGATCGGGCCGACCTTCTCGACTCCTCGACTCTGGCATACTTGTCCGCCAAAGACATCATATCTGAAAGGCTCTTAGGGTAGTTGACTCCAGGGCCAAATAAAAGTCTCCCACTTTTGATACCCCTCCGACCAAGGCGGACATGGCCACCTCATGATTGAGGTGGTCGACTTCTAGCAGGGCCGTGTTGAAACGGCCGAGGTAGTTCTTCAGGGATTCCCCCTCTCTCTACTTCACTTCCGAGAGGGAATCAGATCTCTGCCGGTGACGACGGCTGCTGACAAATTGGCTAATAAATAGACAACTCAACTCGTCAAAAGAATCAATAGAACCTGGCTTTAGACTGTTGAACTAAGTTCTAGCAGACCCTCTAAGGGTAGAGGGGAAAGCACGGCATAGGATCGCATCTGACACTCCATGGAACATTATGATGGACTTGAAGCTGCAGAGATGGTCATCGGGATCAGTAGATCCATGGTAGGGCTCAATGGTAGGGAGCTTGACATGAGGGGGAATCACTTCCCTCATGATCCTCTCGGTGAAAGAGATGCCCTGATCCATCTTCGGTTGGGATGAAGGAGCCTGCCTGACGGTGTCTAACTCCTGACGCCATTCCCGTCGCATCTCCTGCATCTGCTGCCTGATTCCCTAGTTCAGAGTAATAGAAGGAATCGGGCGATAGGACGGCGGCAACAGTGTCGAATCTTGGGAGGACACTAGGGAGTGGGAGCAAGCTCGACGGGATCTGAGCGGGCTCCCTCCTCTGGCCTAGTGGGGCATTGGCTTCTCGCCCCTGCAGGTCGGTGAAGGCAATCCACTACCCCGAGCAGATTAGAGGGAAGAGTTATTGGAGGAATTGGGGCGGCCTCCTCTTCATGAAGTGGCGGAACAGGAGCCGTCAGGTGGGGAACCCTTTGAGCTCCTTGAACGAGCTAAGTCAGGGCCTGGACCTGCTGAACCAGAGCGGAGAACTGGTCCAGGGTCACCGCCAGAGCCGACGGTGAAGGGGTTTCACCTGGTGGCGGTAGCGAGGGCTTCGCACCGTTAGTTGGATCATGCCTTTGAGATGCAGCCTGGCCCTAAGCCTCAGAGGCGGCTTGTCACGCCCCAGACCCAAATATCGGGCTAGGGTGACAACCCGCCGCGTGCCGGGCACGCAAGGCGTCACAAAATTTTTCACACATAACACCATTATATATAATCAAGCCAAATTCATCACTGAATATAAAAGTTTTGGTTTACAAACCCTTACACACCACAATAATAAAGTTTGGGCATCAAGCCCTACACATAAGTATACTGGGGTTACAACAAAATAATGGGTCTTAATTTATTTAATAGAAGATCCATCACCCCAACCATCCATCTTCAATCTCGTGGCTCTGACAAAAACATTGTAAGATTTTTATGAGCTTACACTCAATAAGTAAGCCACGTTATACAGTCAATTCATAGCATAACAATCCATAAGCACATAAATGATTTGCATGCTTAAACATTCCACAAATACTCAAACATGCAATGTAAGTAAACCCACTGTTTATACTCTCAATGGTAGCTGTAAATGTGACCCACGGCCCTGCAATATCCCAATAGTGTACCAACAAGCATCCCCCTACTGAAAGGGTCCAGATACCAGGGTCACGCCATATCATAATCCACCAGAACACATACTCTATATGTGTGATGCCACCTCGAATCAAGCAGAACACATCCTCTAGATGTGTGATGCCACCTCATAGTAACTCAGAACACATCCTCTAGATGTGTGATGCCATCTCGGACCAAGCAGAACACATCCTCTAGACGTGTGAATGGCATAAATAAACAGAACACATCCTCTAGACGTGTATGTGGCATAATCATCAGAACACATCTTCTAGATGTGTGTGGCATAAATCATCAGAATACATCCTCTAGATGTGTGTGTGGTATGACATGATAAAGGAGAACCACGGCGACACATAACAGTACCTCACATCATGCACAAACATATCAATAACATCTTTATATTGCATAAACAGTGGATTATACTTACTAACAATTGCATGTAATATATCACATCAATGTAATAATAACTGCATCTCTCATGCATAGCATCCACATATGAAATCATTCTCAATCATAGCACATAAACAACAATGTATTCATAATATTCATCTACTTACAATTTAGCCAATATCCATAACAATTCTTCATGTCACAATGTAATTCACAATTTAAATATTCATAATAAATAATTTATTAAATACTGATAACTGGCTTACTTACCTCAGTACGCAATCCAACAGGTATATATCAGCTAGTCAGATGTCTGAGCACCTACAGGATCATTTTACACAATTAATTTATTAGAATAAGAATATTAAAATGACCCTTAGAATTCTACCCAGACTAGTTCACGGGCCCAACTTTGGGCTCGAATATCTCCCACTATACACACCCAATTGGGGAAGTAAAAATACCCCAAGAAACTAGAATTAACCCAGATTCTAGCCATATAATTTTTTGCTAATCCCGGCCCGTTACGGGGCCCAAAAACCAGCCCAAATCTGTTCGCTGCACGGCCCAATAGGCCCTGAACCGGCCGGCCCAGCCGGCCCGTTCAACCCAAAGCCCTCCCGATCCCCTGTTTCACCGAACAGGGGACGGGTTCCACGCCGGCGGCCAGGGCCGCCGCCGGCCAAATTGAGGGCGGCCCGGCCGCCGGTGGCCGGGCCAGAGCCGGCCGCGGTACCAATCTCCTCCTCTCTCTCTCAATTTCTCTCTTTTTCTCTCACATCCGCGCGGCACGTTACTGTGCCGGCGGCACGGCCGGCCACCTTGGCCGGCCGGACCTCCACCGGACGCACGCCCGGCGCCGGTGGAGGCGACAGGCCGAAGCTCAGGCCCGGCGAGGCGGCGAGCACGCCGGGCCCGCACCGCGCGAGAGAGGGGCCGATTGGCCCTCTCTCTCTCTCTCTCCACCACCACCCCGCCCGACACCTCCCCCGGTGCCGGCGGGGTCGCCGGCCGAAGCTCAGGCCCGGCGAGGCGGCGAGCACGCCGCCGGGCCTGAACCAAGGATCGGCCGGTCCCCTCTCTCGCTCTCTCATCTCTCTGTCTCTCTCTCTCTGTCTCTCACGCTCTCTCTCTCTCTCTCTCTCTCTCTCTCTCTCTCTAGACCAGGGGATTACCTGAAGGAAATGGAAGCCAGGATGATGGAGGGAGTCTCCCTCCATCACATATATAATCCCCTGCGTAACGCTTCAGTTTAAGGGGTCTGGGAAAACGAAGCGCTTCGCTGAGAGCGAAGCGTCGGACAGCACAGGACCAAGTCCTGAACCTGGTTCACATGAACCGGGAACCGGGTACTACATCCTCCCCTATAAAAATTTCGGCCTCGAAATTGATACATGACTCATAACTACGGATCAATCAAATTAATCAAAGGTCAACAATCTTAGATAGATAAATTACCTTCAAATAATTGTGGATACTTCTTTTTAATTTCTTCCTCCAGCTCCCAAGTAGCCTCCCTCTCAGAGTGATTATTCCACTGAACTTTGACATAAGGGATGGTACGCCGCCTCAGAATCTGATCCTTGCGGTCCACGATACGCACAGGATGTTCCTCATATGATAAATCCTTCCTCAACTGAATAGGCTCATAAGCTATAACATGACTGGGGTCTGAAACATACTTCCTCAACATAGATACATGGAATACATTGTGAACACCAGATAAGATCGGAGGCAGTGCTAAGCTGTATGCAACCTCCCCAACTCTGCTCAAGATCTCAAAAGGTCCAATATAGCGTGGACTAAGCTTTCCTCTAACCCCGAATCTCATCACATCCTTGGTTGGTGATACCCTTAAGAAAACATGATCCCCAACCTGAAATTCTAACTCTCTCTTCTGACGTCAGCATAACTCTTCTGCCTGCTCTGAGCTGTACGAAGACGCTCCCTGATCAAATGCACCTTGTCAACTGTCTGCTGGATCAGCTCAGGGCCTAGCAATTTCCTTTCCCCTACGTCATCCCAACATAAAGGAGATCTGCACCTCCTACCGTACAAAGCCTCAAATGGGGCCATCTGGATACTGGCTTGATAACTATTGTTATAAGCAAACTCCACCAAAGATAAGTGGTTATCCCAAGCCCCACCCAAGTCCATTACACAGGCGCGCAACATATCTTCTAGAATCTGTATGGTCCTCTCTGACTGCCCATCAGACTGGGGATGATAAGCCGTACTGAAGTTCAATTTGGTCCCCAAGGCTTTATGAAGACTCTTCCAAAACTGTGATACAAATCTGGTATCCCGGTCAGATACAATAGAGACAGGAACACCATGGAGTCTCACAATCTGCTCCAAAATACAAGCTAGCCAATCTGTCACTCGAGACTCCAACTCTGAAAGGTAGGAAATGAGCTGACTTTGTCAGTCTGTCCACAATAACCCAAACTGCATCATTACTCCTGGGAGTTTTGGGCAGACCAGTCACAAAATCCATAGTAATCTTTTCCCATTTCCACTGAGGAATCATCAAAGATTGAAGAGGTCCCGCAGGTTTTTGATGCTCGGCCTTCACCCGCTGACATACTAAGCACTTGGCCACAAACTGAGCAATATCCCTCTTCATCCCTTTCCACCAAAAATTCTCCTTTAAGTCTCTATACATTTTAGTACCAGGATGCACAGTATAGGGAGAGTAGTGAGCCTCCCTCAAAATCTCGGCTTTCAACTCCTCATTGCTAGGTACACAAAGTCTGCCTTCAAATCTCAGGGATCCATCATCCATTACATAAAATCCACTCTGATCTCCTGACTGAACAGCAACTTTAATTCTTTGAAGATCTGGATCTTCCATCTGGGAGGACTTAATTCTGTCAACAAGAGTCGGCTGAAGAATAAGTGCAGCAACAAGTCCATCAGACTGCTGTACTCTCAGTCCAATCTCCCACCTCTCGAGGTCCTTCAGAATGTGAGGCTGGGAGGTAAGCATAGCAGCTAACTCAGAAGAGGTCTTCCTACTCAAAGCATCAGCCACAACATTAGCCTTCCCTGGATGATAATGTAGATTCAGATCATAGTCCTTCAGAAGTTCCAACCACCTCCTCTGCCTCAAATTGAGCTCCTTCTGTGTGAAGATATATTTTAGACTCTTATGGTCTGTATACACATCACACGACACCCCATAGAGATAATGCCGCCAAATCTTCAAAGCAAAAACCACCGCAGCTAATTCCAGATCATGAGTAGGATAGTTCTGCTCATAAGGCTTCAGCTGTCTGGAAGCATAGGCTATCACCTTTCCATTCTGCATTAGGACACATCCCAATCCTTTCCGAGAGGCATCAGTATAAAGTGTAAAACCCTCAGATCCTGTCGGAAGAACAAGGATGGGAGCTGACACCAAACGCTGCTTTAACTCCTGAAAACTTTCCTCACACTCCTCTGACCAGTCAAACTTCACTCGTTTCTGGGTTAAACGAGTTAGGGGTAGAGCGATGCGAGAGAAGTCTTCCACAAATTTTCGATAATACCCGGCTAGCCCCAAGAAGCTTCTGACTTCAGCCACATTGGAAGGTCGGCTCCAGCTAATAATAGCTTCAATCTTCTTCGGGTCCACAGAAATGCCATCCACAGAAATTACGTGACCCAAGAAAGCTACTTGGTCCAACCAAAACTCACACTTCTGCAGCTTGGCATAAAGCTTCTTCTCCCGAAGAGTCTGAAGCACAATCCTCAAGTGATCCTCATGCTCCCTGAGACTCTTAGAATAGATCAAAATATCATCAATAAATACAACCACAAACTGATCCAAGTATGGCCTAAATATTCTGTTCATCAAATCCATGAACGCTGCCGGGGCATTAGTCAAACCAAACGGCATCACCAAAAACTCATAATGGCCATATCTAGTTCTGAAAGCTGTCTTAGGCACATCCCCATCCTTGACTTTAAGCTGATGATAACCTGACCTGAGATCAATCTTAGAGAATACCCGGGCTCCTTGAAGTTGGTCAAACAAGTCATCAATCCTCGGCAAAGGGTACTTATTTCGCACTGTCACCTTGTTGATTTCCCGGTAATCAATGCATAGCCGAAGACTGCCATCCTTCTTCTTAACAAATAGAACTGGAGCACCCCAAGGAGAAGCACTAGGCCTGATAAATCCCCGATCTAGGAGTTCCTGCAATTGGTCCTTCAACTCTTTTAGCTCAGCCGGGGCCATACGATAAGGGGCCTTGGATATAGGTCCAGTTCCAGGAATCAAATCAATGGAGAACTCAACCTCCCGGTCAGGGGGCAACTCCGATAATTCATCCGGAAAGACATCAGGGAATTCTCTAGCTATAGGAATATCCTCCAACTTGGCCTCTTTCTTTTGAAGATCATTAATAACAGCAAGAATCCTTGGCCACCACTCCTCAGATACTTTTCAGCCTGTAGTGCCGAAATAAACACTGAGGCTAGAAGTTTCTGGCCACCAGTAAAACTAAATTCGGGCTGACAAGGAATTTTGAAGTTGACGATCTTCCTGAAACAGTCTACAGAAGCATGATAGGAAGCTAACCAATCCATGCCAAGGATAACATCAAAGAATTTCAGTGGAAGGACAATAAGATTGGCATTCAGCTTCCTATCCTCAATGATAATCAAGCAGGATTTGCATACAGTATCAACTTTCATAGTATCACCATTTGGAAAGGCAATGTGTAATTCATGGTCTAGGTTCAGGTGTCAATGATGCATTCTTGCCAAGGTAGGTGTCAGATATAAACGAATGCGTGGCATCCGGATCAATTAGAGTCTGAGCATAATCATTGCCTATCTTAATCATCATAAGCTAAAGTATCAGGTTTCTCTAAGTATAATGTCATCAAAATATGTTCTCTACGTGTTATCATGTCAATATGTCTGTATCCCTAGGGTCATAATCAAGCTCTGATACCACTAAAGCTGTCACGCCCCAGACCCAAATATCGGGCTAGGGTGACAACCCGCCGCGTGCCGGGCACGCAAGGCATCACAAAATTTTTCATACATAACACCATATATATATAATCAAGCCAAATTCATCACTGAGTACTAAAAGTTTTGGTTACAAACCCTTACACACCACAATAATAAAGTTTGGGCATCAAGCCCTACACATAAGTATACTGGGGTTACAACAAAATAATGGGTCTTGATTTATTTAATAGAAGATCCATCACCCCAACCATCCATCTTCAATCTCATGGCTCTGACAAAAACATTGTAAGATTTTTATGAGCTTACACTCAATAAGTAAGCCACGTTATACAATCAATTCATAGCATAATCATCCATAAGCACATAAATGATTTGCATGCTTAAACATTCCACAAATACTCAAACATGCAATGTAAGTAAACCCACTGTTTATACTCTCAATGGTAGTTGTAAATGTGACCCACGGCCCTGCAATATCCCAATAGTGTACCAACAAGCATCCCCCTACTGAAAGGGTCCAGATACCAGGGTCACGCCATATCATAATCCACCAGACACATACTCTATATGTGTGATGCCACCTCGAACCAAGTAGAACACATCCTCTAGATGTGTGATGCCACCTTATAGTAACTCAGAACACATCCTCTAGATGTGTGATGTCATCTCGGACCAAGCAGAACACATCCTCTAGACGTGTGAATGACATAAATAAACAGAACACATCCTCTAGACGTGTATGTGGCATAGATCATCAGAACACATCCTCTATATGTGTGTGTGGCATAAATCATCAGAACACATCCTCTAGATGTGTGAGTGGCATAAATCATCAGAACACATCCTCTAGATGTGTGTGTGGTATGACATGATAAAGGAGAACCGCGGCGACACATAACAGTACCTCACATCATGCACAAACATATCAATAACATCTTTATATTGCATAAACAGTGGATTATACTTACTTAACAATTGCATGTAATATATCACATCAATGTAATAATAACTGCATCTCTCATGCATAGCATCCACATATGAAATCATTCTCAATCATAGCACATAAACAACAATGTATTTATAATATTCATCTACTTACAATTTAGCCAATATCCATAATAATTCTTCATGTCACAATGTAATTCACAATTTAAATATTCATATAATGAATAATTTATTAAATACTGATAACTGGCTTACTTACTTCAGTACGCAATCCAACATGTATATATCAGCTAGTCAGATGTCTGAGCACCTACAGGATCATTTTACACAATTAATTTATTAGAATAAGAATATTAAAATGACCCTTAGAATTCTACCCAGACTAGTTCACGGGCCCAACTTTGGGCTCGAATATCTCCCACTATACACACCCAATTGGGGAAGTAAAAATACCCCAAGAAACTAGAATTAACCCAGATTCTAGCCATATAATTTTTTTGCTAATCCCGGCCCGTTACGGGCCCAAAAACCAGCCCCAAATCTGTTCGCTGCACGGCCCAATAGGCCCTGAACCGGCCGGCCCAGCCGGCCCGATTCAACCCAAAGCCCTCCCGATCCCCTGTTTCACCGAACATGGGACGGGTTCCACGCCGGCGGCCAGGGCCGCCGCCAGCCAAATTGAGGGCGGCCCGGCCGCCGAAGGCCGGGCCAGAGCCGGCCACCGCCGCGGCCGGCCACCAATCTCCTCTCTCTCTCTCAATTTCTCTCTTTTTCTCTCTCACATCTGCGCGGCACGTTACTGTGCCGGCGGCATGGCCGGCCACCTTGGCCGGCTGGACCTCCACCGGACGCACGCCCAGCGTCGGTGGAGGCGACAGGCTGAAGCTCAGGCCCGGCGAGGCGGCGAGCACGCCGCCGGGCCTGAACCAAGGATCGGCCGGTCCCCTCTCTCGCTCTCTATTTCATCTATCTGTCTCTTGCGCTCTCTCTATCTCTCACGCTCTCTCTCTCTCTCTCTTTCTCTCTCTCTCTCTCTAGAGGCCAGGGGATTACCTGAAGGAAATGGAAGCCAAGATGATGGAGGGAGTCTCCCTCCATCACATATATAATCCCCTGCGTAACACTTCAGTTTAAGGGGTCCGAAAAAACGAAGCGCTTCGCTGAGAGCGAAGCGTTGGACAGCACAGGACCAAGTCCTGAACCTGGTTCACATGAACCGGGTACCGGGTACTACACGGCTCTCTTCCGATTGGCCATTAAAGGATTTTTCTTCCGATCTGGATCCTTGTCTCCTAGAATACAAGTTTACGGGACTTGGGGCCCTTCCTCTAGCGCCAATCTGTTGCCGCAAAAATTCGTTCTCCGACTCGGGTGCTGTTGGGGCTTCGAATCCGGGCTCGACTCCTGGCCGGAACCTGCAAAACAGTCCTCGAGCAGAGGATGGTTTGGGGGGTGCCCTCTGCGGAAGACCCTCTGACGCCCAAGTCAGTGAAGATTCACAGCAAGCAAACAAATGAGGAGAAGGATCCCCGAGAAAGAGTTCCTCTAGGGGCGGTGCCAGGAGCTCTGTCTAAGCTCTAATGGAGTTTTTCGGAGAATATGAGTGAGTGAAAGAGAGCGTACAGAATGGCGTACCTAAGGAGATCTGAGGCTGTGATATTTATAGATGATCACCTGATTCCTTGGACACATCACAGAGGGTCTGAAAGTTGTTGGGATTCGAAATTGATTCGAATCAGGATGTTACAGGGCTGGTAGGATCCGTATCCGGTTGGTTAGAGGATCAACGGCCAGGAAGAGCAGACGATGCTTCAAGATTCAGCGACTACATAGGCTCTAGGCCATTTCTGGTAGTGTAGGCATGATTTCCTATTTGAAATCTTGTTAGTTCAGGTGTATTCCGTAGAGGTGCTTGATACCTCGGTCGGGCCGAGGTATAGAAGATGGCTGAATCTGCCGAAGTATGGTGAGACTTAATTTACCGAGGTATAGAATAGCTCGGCCTTCCTGAGACACAGAATGGCTCGGCTTACTGAAGCACAGGATGGCTCGGTGGCGATGGCTCGGTGGCGATAGCTCGCCTTGTGGGGGTATGATAATAGCTCGATCAGCCGAAGTATAATAATAGCTCGGCCAACTGTTACACGAAAGCTGTTTGGAAGGGGTAGCCTACTCATTGCTGCCTATCGGATGTGACAACTATGCGACATGGTGCACGGGCTAACCCTAGCCCGATGTCTTGGATTGTATGCACATTAATGCAATGATATTTTTACTCCTCATCAGGATCAAATCGCATATCTTAAAAATTTTACTTAGCGATCTATATCCATATTAATTTAATAATAAAACAATAAGGATATTAAGAAATTAACCTTTCATAGAATGTCTTGAATAGAGATAGGCACTAGGCGGCACGGCATGATCCAGTAAACCGTGCCATACCGGGCTCGAAAAATTTTTTCACTGGCCCAGCACGGTACGGCCCATGACGGGCCTGGGCCGGCCCGCCGTGCCGGCATGACCATGCTTGAGCCATGCCGGATTCGGCACGGCCCACATGGGTCATGCCAGGCCCGGCACGGCTCGGCATGAAATTTTTTTTACCGTGCCATGCCTGGCACGGTCCGTTTGTTACTGGGCCGTGCCAAGCACGGCACGGTAATTTTAAAAGCACGATGGGCCTGGGCCGTGCCGTGCCAGGCACGGCCCAGTGCTCACCTCTAGTCTTGAACTCCGTCAATACCACCTTGGAATCACCAAATCTTTTTGATCACCACGGATCTTTCCATGCGTTCTCCAAATTATGATGAACACAAATGAGTGAGCATTTCCTTTTTTTATTTGGGTTGAGATTTTTGATATTTATAAAGCATCAAAACATGCATGCAAATATAATATTAAAAAATTTCTCAAATTATTCAGTAAAATAATAAATGTCATTGTTTATGGGCACATATCCCAACACTAAACTACAAATTATCTCAAACAACTTCAACCATGAATAAAATGAGATCTTAGTCTTAGCCAGATACTCTACCCTTTTGAAGGTCAGTCATGCCTTCCAGAACCGTTTAGAACTTTATTTTCAGACTCTTTTTTTTACAAAAATCATTTCTTGTTGTTTCTGATTTATGATAAGTTAGCAGCTCAACTTCCATCCTTTGAATTGGCAGGAAGGTTGTCTGAAGTATGCAAGTATTCTTGGTAGCTAGGCGAAAAAAAAAACTATTGGTAGTGGACTTTCAGCTTATGCAACAAGAGAAGGAAAAAAGAACAAGAATTATGTTTGATTTATGGAGAATTTAATTTAAATTAAAAGATAAGCCAAAGAACAAAATTTAAACACAATCCCAGCATTTGTTTTCCTAGTCAATTAACATGATGAGTTGCATAAAATTTTTAAATCCAAACTGATAATAATAACTCACAACAATTCACATTCTAAAATGTTTTGGAGATATCATATAGATTGATGGCCATATAAAGGATGCTAATAGTAGAACTAGGTCAAAACACAAAATCAATAATGAGGATATTGGGTTTGTTTAGTTCTAAGGCACAAATTATCTCAAACAAATTTACCATGAATAAATGAAATCATCAAATATATGAAAGTCACCTACTTATAACCATTTGATGCACAGGTAAGAAACCTCCAAATAATTTAACCATTTGGTTTTAGGCACTGCAAGTCTTCTAGAATATGTTCAGCATTGAAATTTCTCAATTTTAATATCACATGATTCACAACCCTTTGCCCCGCCTTCTCAACAAACAATTAAAATATAAAGTAATTATTGTGATTTTATAAATAAAATCTTTTATGATCCTTAATTGAAGAGTTTTCAATATCATACAGTTGTTCATGATCCCTTATAGCATCAGCATTCTTTACTTTAGGCCTTCTTCTGTCTCTAAATATGTAGCCAAATTTCTCGTTGCTCATACTTTTTGCTTGAATATTTATTTTTTTGCAAGATTCTTTGTAGATCTATTTGTAATTTGAATAATTAAAAAAATATAACTATTTGTAATTTGAATGTCGACTTGGTCTTGAATAGAGCAGAATGGAGGAAGCAGATTCATGTAGCCGACCCCATGTAGTTGGGAAAAGGCTTAGATAAGTTGAGTATTCTTTGTAGATCTAAAACTATCTGAATCCAAATTTTTCTAAACTTAGTCATCACCATATCAGGAAAATCATACGAGTAATCCACACATTTTAAATAAAAAAAGCCTCGATCACCAAATTCTGAGGTAAAGCTAAAAATGAGAACACCATAACACAATCAAGTTTCCACTCGGAACAATCTCAGCAAAATAAAGATTAGAAGTTCTTGGGTGTAAGGCAATACAGTTGTTCAAAATATTAGATAAACGATTATAAAAATAACTAATGGTATGTAAGACACAATATTTCCAAACAAGTAGGCTGAATGATTCCTTGTGGAAAGTAGAATACAGTATCTGATATAAAATTATTAACCATAGATTAAGGGAACTGTGAAACTTTCTACAAGATTAAATACATCGATACTGAAGAATGAATTAAGAACATGATGATTAAAAGAAACAAAAAAGTTGTTTGAAGAGGAGAGCAAGAAAAATGAAGGTACAAACATTTCCACACAAAAAAGAATGAAATTTCTTGGTAGAAGTGCATGTGATGAAATGAAATATAAGAATTTACTAAGAAAACTAACCTTTCTGCATAACAGGAGCTTCCAATGCAAAACTGAGAGCTTACATCGCACCTTTAAGTATTTTGTACAATAAGACAAGTAGATAAAAATTACGAGGGCAATGACAATGATGATCACTGTTATTAAGGGAATGGACATAATGTTATAGTACCATATTGGTGATGATTAGAAGTGAGAAGGCTTGTCATCTAGAAACATGGCATTGATTGATATAACCCAAACAAGAAATTGTGAACATCTGACTATATTCATAATCCCACACGACATGGAAATGGACATCATTCTCAGTGATATAAAGTGAGAGGCAACAGAGTAGGTCAGTTGACAAGAAGCATATAAATCCTAAATTTAGTGAATATCATTGAACTGCAGTAAGACCATATGAGCTCGATAGTGTTCAGCTATTTCTGATACAAAAATGTAATACCATTTAGAAGCATGAGCAACTAAGTAAAGATGTACTGAACATGGTAATTACAGACTAACACCCACAATGCGAGTGAAACATAAGGTGTACCATAAGTTCTACACAAGCAACTGGAACTGCATTTAATAATAGAGATGCAAACATGGGGAAATCAATGGATTTACATTTGTAATTAAAAAGACATGGATATGTACAATTGCTACAAGGAAGTATACAAATGCACATGTGCACTCGCAGCAACACCTAAATATCTGATGCATCAAGCATGAAATGAAAGGGGGGATGGAAAAGAATAGAGATATTTACATTTGATTACCTTGTTATCAACATAGTATGGATAAGAAGTATGCAAAAGTAAGTAGGACAAGGTGTTTGTCTACAGAAATAAGCAACCTAACAAGGAAAAATGAGATGGACACTGTTTGCTTTCCTAAATAAAGTTAAATAGCGTGGCACTAGTTACTACAACCTAAACTTTGGAAACCACTTATACCAAATATTTGGTATGCATGTTCATCAATCAGGATATCCAAATTGAAAATCATTTTTTTTAATACTCAAGAAGAATGAAAATGTGCTTTCTAGTTATTTAGATATAGATAGCCCAGATGACATCTATCAGACAGGTGATGAAGGTTTGAAAAGCCTCCGACCAAGAGTGCACTTTTCTAAAATGAAATACTTAGATGTCCATTAAATATTGGATACTCAAGGGACCTCAACAGTACAACAACAATGGGTGTCTCTTCAATTTTGAATGTGAAAAACATAGAAAAGAGATGGACATAAACTACAATGTGATTAATTAATTGGTGATTTTTCATGATATCAAATTTGGGAACTCTGTATCATGGTTCATTTACCATATACTTAAAAAGCATGTGAATTCTTCCAGCTTGAATCTCATATATCTTTTCCAAATTATTCATAAGTTGAAGGGCTACTTCTACAATCAAAGGGTAAATCGTCTAACCATGAATCATCCAACAGCAGTGATGAAGAGTCTGACTCTGTTGGCCACTCAGAACTTACATCTATTTCATCATATATAACAGGTTTATATTTCCCATCCCTATTTTGACTGATGGCCTGCAATCGAAGATTGCAATGCACAAACAATAAATCACTCAGCTTTTCTAATTCCATCTTGTTATGTTTCCTTGTATGCAAGTTCTCAAAAGTGCTCCAGTTCCACTTGAACCAGTATGAACTGCAAGGCTGGCTAAGTATCCGCATTGCAGCCCTCTGTAACGTGGGAACCTCATAACCATATGCAGCCCACCAATCACCTAGCAAAACATGAAAGACTGAGAGATTAAATAGTATGTCTATATGTTTATGCATGCAAGATATTCATTACGTAAGTCAACTAAAGCTCAATAAAACTGGTATCAACCAAACAATTGAAGAACAATACCTGGTGCATTCAATGTCCTTCCCATGATAGCAAATTCACTCCCAAGAGCACCTTGTGCATTTATATATACAGGCTGCTCTTTAGTGAGTTCAATTCTATCCTTCTCTTCAGGAAACATTTTCCACATAGCTGCATGAAAGCCATTTCTCATATTTGCATCAAACTTAAAATTGGGATTATAGAAGATTGAAGGGTTGAGGAAAGCTGCAGCTGCATGGAGATGAGAATGAAGTTGCATACTCCATCTTCTGTCAATTATCTCCAAAATTGGCCGATATTTCTGCTCACATCCTTTATAAAATATCTTGATGGCCATTTTTGCCCTTTCTATACCTTCATATATGTATCCCATAGCTGGCATGTCACCATCAACTACCCTCAAAATTTTAAGAAGAGGCTCACACACACTAACAGCTTCACGTGCTGATTTCCAAAATCTTTCGAGAAATAATAATGTTCTGATTGCTTGTGCATCAGGTCTTCTGCTGTATACAGAAGACAACCAATCAGCATGAGAAAACATGTGCTTCAAATTATCTTCTTGAATCACGATGGACCTTAAGGTAAGAAAATGGGTCACAAATCTTGTAAGCTTTGGCCGAATTAATTCCTTTCCTCCAATGAATTTTCTCATCATATTTGATATCCATGCATGACTGTACATATACCTTGCAATGGTCCTGGCCTCCTCCAAGACTGTATTAACCCATTCCAGCTTGCTGATATCCTCCAACATCTTCTCGATACAATATGAAGCACATGGAGACAAGAATAACAATGGATACTTCTTTAAGAGAAGCCCTCCTGTGCAAGCATAGCTGGTTGCACTATCTGTTACGACTTGCACCACATTTTCCACACCAACATCCATGATAACAGAATCTAGTAACTCAAACAAGAAATAAGCATCATCCGCATGGGATGAGACATCAACTGATTTTAGAAATTGAGTCCCCTTGGGTGTTGCAACTGAAAAAACTAAAAGTGATTTGGACCTCCCATCAGACCAACTGTCAGAGAATATGGTGCAACCTGTTTCTCTCCACTCATCTCTTAGTTTTCTGTGATAATCATTTATTTCACTTTTAGCTTTTTCTAAAAGAGTTGATCTCAACCCTTCATAAGTCGGTGCCTTATAGCCCACCCCACATTCTGCTATTGCATCAACCATTTCCTGATACTGAATAGATTTAGATGCACTGAAGGGGATAGAATTATGAAAGAAAAACAGAGCTACTTTCTTATCAGCATTATCATGTTTTTGCTTTTGAACATCATCTAGTGGGGGCTGTGCACTTGGTGAGGGGCGGGTAGTAACAAAGATGGGCAAGTGCTGCCATGTTGTCCACTAGATCCAGCATTATTGGCCTGGAATCCACTACTAGCAGAGGAACTATTTTGGGGACCATTATGTGCTCGATCAATCTTTGGTTTCTTGAGAGTTTTCTGTTTTCTTGGAGTGCTTAAAATGCTGTGTATCAAATTTCTTACCTCATCTGGGACTTCAGTACATGGGACTATGTCTTTGTTTTTAATCTGAGCCAGATGAAACTTCATCCGGTAAACCCCTCCACTAAACTCACGATGGCAATAGTTACACCTAACTTTCTGTCTTGTAGCATCAACCAAGACACAGTGCTCCCAACAAGCATCTCTTCCTCTCACCATTCTCCTGTAATAGTTACTCAGTTTGATATCAATGCAGCTTTTTAGCAAAAACTGAAACCTTTCTGAATGTCTATAAGACAGAGAAGATGCTTAAAATGTCTTAAGACTCATTCATGAGAAAGTTCAAGCAAAGTACACCAGAATTTGCTTTACCGAGAGAAATTTGTAGCATTTATAGCATGCTATAAGAGTAGGCAAAAGATTGAAAATTTTAAAATATTAGAAAGTAATCAATACATAAATCAATAACACTTATAGCATATCTTATTAGTCAATAACTTCAAAAAAAAAGAGAGTAGAGATCAATAATTCAATGTTGAGAGCTCTTTCAAATTAACAAAGCACGATGATCCTTTAATAATTCATAACAGCAGTAAATAAATATAACACTATCTCCTAAAAAGAGTAGGTGAGAAAGAAAAACCATAGTTGGGCATAAAGCAAATGGAATATAATGGTGATTTGAAGTGATATATTTATCAAACTATGTTGACCATAAATCTATAGGGTATAAACAGTGAATAAGTTTCAGTACAAGCAGTTCCATAGCTGTGGCTCTAGGCCCCTAACAGTAAATGAGAAAAGTTAGGATAAAAGAGAAAAAGGATGAGTCGGAAATATTATAAAAAAAAAAGATTCTCCATTGGATTTGATCAAGAATAATGTATCCTTTTTCCCCTGATAGTATCCAAGTGTAAACTGTTCATGGACAAAAGACAGTCATACTCTAAGTGGAGCTGACAACTTTCAGAGCTCTTTCAAGGGGAACATCCTGAAATAACATATCAAGCAAGTTTTCAAACTCTCCATGAAGCTAAAGAACACATAACAATCATTTCCTCCTTGAAACACACATCTGGTGCTGTGCCTAAGAAAGCCTATGAGAAAACATCATCAAATAATTTTGAGCTCTTACATTCTGAATAACTACTTGTTTATATCCTTCCATCTTCTATTCAACAGCATAACAAATTAACAGTCAAAGACTCAAAATTACATGCTTTATTTGTACATGGAACAGAAAATACAGTAATATGAAATCTGACATTATTTACATTTTCATTGAGCCTCAAAAAAGCCATTTCTTGCATTAACTTCTTTAGCCACATGAGTTCATTTCTTGAATATAATCTTACTTGGGCTTAACTGCTAGATCTGATAACGAAGCATTAATTTGCTTTTATCGTACTCCAACTTCCCCCGGGTGAAGGTGCAATATCAAGTAGTGGATCTCTCACCCACTCTTTGCCTGACTACTGATATGTATAGAACATATTTCATAGGATCTCCTATATGATCCACTACCACCTGAAATCAGGTCAAAGGAGAAATTGTAAATGACTAACAAAGCTTTAGAGATATCTACATGCTTAATATGGCACCCCAAGCAATTGATCTAGATGGCTTCTCCATCCAATTAACATCCAGATTTTGATTATAGCTATGACTATTCTAGCATCCTAATTGTTATGAAGTTTGATTTTGCAATGCAAGAGAATTTCCTCATGTTTCAGCGCATATCTTACCAACAAGTTGAACTTTTTCAGAAGATAACATTTTACCATGTACACCAAGTAAGCAACCTACTGGCTTCCTTACTAGTTTGCAGCTCAACTAATTCTTAAATCTGTTAAGTTTGAGCCAACCATCTCTCCAACTAATGGCCTACATCTGACCAAAAGTTACTAGTTGTTTTCTTAGTAGCTTTAGAAAAAGTAACAACTTATAGAAATTAGTATAAAGACCAATACAAAGCAACTAATGGCTTAGAGGAAGTTAAAAATTGGTTGTTAAGTAAGCACTTTGTTTTCTTTCATGCCATAGGAAGATCATCCTCGATAAAGAGAAAGTTGGCCTGGTCAGTTAAAAAGCCAGTTGATTGTCCTTCAGTTTCAGTGAGCTTGTTCTGAATGGGAGTTGGTGGTGTAACAAAAGAAGTGAGATTACTAAAAGCAGAATAGAGAAACTTAGCTATCATTCCCATGTTCCACCTTCAAAAAATAAGTAGCACTTTTCAACACGGCATTGTCAAAGCCATGATTTCTCATTTTCATTCACCAATTTGGAATGAATCCGTTATCTTTGTGGGAATCAGTGAGTCAAAAACCCACTAACCTTAAGCAAGACCTGCAGTCTGTGCTACACTGTAGAGAATTGACCATGTCCCGAGGAACAGGGGATCGACAAAGAACAGAAAGCTGCTAAAGGTGACTGCTTTCTTGGCTGGTTGCACATAAACCCTACTATTAATCTAAACCACAGATCCAGCCACATAATTCCTTCAAACATGCAGAATAAATTGGATATTTTCAAATAAATGAATCCAAACCGACTAATAATATGATCAAATGCATAATACGTGGGAAAAATTAAATGCATTGGCATAGCAATAGCTTGAAACCTTATCAAAATGGGAACCAATGATCCAATCCTCCAACTCAATGAGTTATACGATTCTTATACTCACATAAACCCTACCCATCCGCGAAGGGCGGCCGTGGGAAAGGGTTAAAACCGCTGTTTTGTCCTGAAGAAAGGGACGACCGCAAAGGATCTAAAATTCGCACCTTGGATCGGTAGTCGACGAGAAAGGACAGAGAGGATGAGCTCTCCGGCGGTGTGACGGCGGAAGCGCTCGCGGGCGGGCGGGCGGCCCGGCGGCGGTAGAGGCGACCGGGGTCGGAGAGAGACTGGGGTGGGGAGCGAGGCAGTGGCGTGTTCGACGCGGTGAGGAATGGTTGGGGCACGTGCGAGGGAAGAGGGATCTTTGATCGATGGACGGTGGCCATGCGCCCATGAATCATGATGTGATATGAAGTTTTTGTTCCCAAAAAAATTATTGATAGAATTTTTTTAATCAAAATGAAAAGCAAGGAGTCCATGGAATTTAACTGTCGATTGACTCAATTCAATAAAAATTCAAGAATTTTTGAAAAAAATTAAAATCAGTCAATATACCAAGCTGACGTAGGATTTCTCTACAACTTCGATCGAGAGCAGATATCCATTGAGGAAAGCCTAGAGACGAAGAAAGGCGCTCGAGAGAGGTTTGTCCCGCAAATTTTCTTAAAAAATAAAAATAAAATATCTGGAATCCACCAACGCCACCGGATTTCCATGCCCTAAACTTGACATAATTAATTAATTATCAAAAGTAACTTACCAAATCCTTTTTGGATTGACTGCTGGATTTCCCAACAACCATGCGATGCTAACGGTTAGAAGCTAGTTGATGGTTGGGAGATCAGCTATCTATGCTAACAGTTAGCCTCCAATAACTATCAATGGTCATACCTAACAAGCTTTTAATCTTTATTGGTTTTTAGCTTGGTTTGAAGATTTGGGTCTTCAAAAGTATTAGAAGAGAGTTGCCCTAACCAATTATTTACGAACAATTCCACCTGAAGAAACCTATATAAATAGCTGATTGAAATATATGCATAATACCATGGCTTCTCTTTTGTTGCATTTGTTTGTTGGTCAACTTGTTGCCATTGTATTTTCTGATGTCTTGTGCCGTGAGGCTGCCAGGTTTGTCTCATAAGTTGTGCATCAAATTGAAGGAATGGATGGAGCTTCAGGTGCTGGATTTTACTAGTGCTCCAAGTGCTTTGATCCACTTTATGTTGGCTGTGTATGTCTGGCAGATGGTGGCTACCTACTTGAATCAGACTGAGGCTAGAGTTATACTCTATGTCCTTAAGACAATTTCGTCCCGCAATGGTGCTCACGGTCAGTATGACGATTGTCTCCCAGGATACAACAGTCTCCTTTTGATGAAAGCAGCACTACAATTCACCAAAATAATCGAACCAAGAATGCAACTCTCTTTTCAATGCACTATTGCTATACTATCCTTAGGAAAGTATGCAAATGCCTAAGAGAGAAGAAAACAAGAATTGATTCAAATTGAACTCAATTCGGAATGGCTTGGGATGAATGAAATGCTTAGGTCTAGGGTCCTATTTATAGGTTTTTAGATGCCCTTTGGAAGCAACCTTATGCCTCTTGGAAGCAACCTTATGCCCCTTGGAAGCAACCTTACGAATTAAATTAATTCGAATTCTTTTGATCAAGGATGTTTGATAAGCCCATTCACTTCGTGATTTTCAGATCATGTTATCAGATAAGCCTTTTCAAGGCTGTGATCTGAAGATCTGAAGATCAGATAAGCCCTTTCATAATTGTGATCTGATGATCACGTTATCAGATAAGTCTTTTCACAATTGTGATCTGATAATCACGTTATATAAGTCTTTTGACATGAACCGTTTGATTGAAGGGACGCCTTATCATCAACGGTTCGATTGACTTATCATTTGATCGAAGGGACACCTTATGGTCCTGATGGTCGTTGACCTCAAACGTTGACTGGTCAACCTTGACCAGTTGACTGGTCAACCTTCCAACGGTCAAATCATCAACGGTTGATCAATCCTGATCAGCGATCACCAATGGTTGTGATCAATCCAAGTCATCGTTTGATCTCAGCCCCTCATTCAATCCTGATCAGTTTCTACCGTCTGATCTTCATCATCAAAAAGATTAAAGCCCCTCAAGGTCAAATCATCAACGGTCATGATCAATCCTGATCAGCGATCACCTGATCAATCCAAGTCATCGTGATCTCAGTCTCATCCTGATCAGTTTCTACGTCTGATCTTCATCATCAGCCCCTCAAGCTCCTCGCGACGATGCGAAGTGCAAGTGCGCCTACAAAGCGCCCATTGCGCCCTTCGCACAGCTTGCGCGAGGGTGATGCTTCGCATCACCCTGATGGTTTAAGGAGGAGGTTTCCATATAAGTGAACCTTCCTTCCTTGTTCTCGATGTGGGACTAAATGTGCAATTTCTCATTCACATTGATCTTTCAAGGCCCATTAGGGTTTTCATGACCTATTTTGGATAGAGATCAAATTATATCCCAAGGAGGGTGCATCATCTTGCATCCAAGCATGCATATGATATCTATCTTGTTCAGTTTGAGAAATGTTTAGCATCAGTCGACAAAAAAAAAAAAAAAAAAAAAATACAGCCAAGGATAGTCCTCCATATTATAATCTGATAGTCTTTAGCAAGAGGCAAGAAACTTCTCATCAGTGCCTTTCAAGTTCTTTGCCAGTGAATTATACTCGAAAAATATAGTGCCACATTAGTCTTGCTTTTGTAGTCAGGTTGAACGTGTGACTAAGAACACAAGCAGGAAGCACAGCAGCAGAGACAGCAACAGCAACACAAATTTATTTAACATTTACTTTGCTGTCTACAAATCTTCACAGAGATGGATAATGATTTTCCATCAGAACTGATGCATTGATAACTATGCCTTCGTCTTCTTATGCATTTCATATTTGTTTCTTGGAGGGGAAAAAACTAAATTTTTTATAATAAACTGCTTTTGTGCTTAGAGAATAATGAAGTGCTTTAGTATCTTATTTTTTATATATGGGATACTTACCTCCTAAATATTTCTTCAAAACAGCTATACTTAAGTAGTGTTTAGTGTGGAATAATTTTTGAAAGACCACCTATGATCTTAAGATGATGATAAAATCACTCTATTTGATTTCTTCATTTTAGTAGTGATTTGTGATCAACATAAAATTAAAATTACTATCCAAATGGGTGCTTAATCGACCGACTGAGTTAGAAAAGTTAGATCGCTATAATAATAGTGATATACATCAAAATATTTGGACAATGTTGTTCTTATATTATTATATATATATATATTATTAATAATTATTATATATATAATATATTTTTATCAATATTATATTGTTATTATTAATAATAAAATTATACTTGATAAGGGGTAAAATCGTCATTGCATTGTTGACCACTCACATCGACGATGGGTCGCGCCCAGTCCAAATGCCCTGCTTGCCAGCTGGCTGCTGGTGCGACATTCTAGCAACAAGAGTCTCCTCATAATGAAGAAAGAGAACAAGAGGAAAAAAAAAAGGAGCGTGGGTTCTCCCAAGGGCCTCCTCATTAATATCTGGCAGTCAAATCAATAGGCTGGAGCATTTAATGGTACAGAAACGGTCATAATGACTTAGCCAGCATTTAATGGAATAAAAAGAGAGGAGAAAGCATACTTCGGCCAACATAGCTCGGCTAGCATAGCTCGGCCAGCCTCAACCTCAGCCAGCTTCAGCATAGCTCGGCCAACATAGCTCGGCCAGCATAGCTCGGCCAGCCTCAGCCTCAGCCAGCTTCAGCATAGCTCGGCCACCATAGCTCGGCCCTTCCGGGCCTCCATAGCTCGGCCCTTCTGGGCTCCCGTATATCGGCCCTTCCGGGCTTCCATAGCTCGGCACTTCCGGGCTTCCATAGCTCGGCTCCTTCTGGGCTCCCGTAGCTCGGCTCCTTCCGGGCTTCCATAGCTCGGCCCTTCCGGCTTCCGTAGCTCGGCTCCTTCCGGGCTCCCATAGCTCGGCCCTTCCGGCTCCCGTAGCTCGGCCCCTTCCGGGCTCCATAGCTCAGCTACTTCCGGGCTCCCGTAGCTCGGCCCTTCCGGGCTTCCATAGCTCGGCCCTTCCGGGCTCCCGTAGCTCGGCCCTTCGGGCTTCCATAGCTCGGCCCTTCCGGGCTTCCGTAGCTCGGCTCCTTCCGGGCTCCTGTAGCTCGGCCCTTCCGGGCTTCCGTAGCTCGGCCCTTCTGGGCTTCCGTAGCTCGGTTCCTTCCGGGCTCCCGTAGCTCGCCCTTCCGGGCTTCCATAGTTCGGCCCTTCCGGGCTCCCATAGCTCGGCCCTTCCGGATCATCTAATGTCAACCTTCTCCCTTCGCATATGTGTTGGGGGGTAAAATCGTTATTGCATCATATCCGTGCGAGGCGGCTAAGGCCAACCTCCTCCCTTCGCCCTTTCGGGCTCCTGTAGCTCGGCCCTTCCGGGCTTCCATAGCTCGGTCCTTCCGGGCTTCCGTAACTCGGCCCTTCCGGGCTTCCATAGCTCGGCCCTTCCGGGCTTCCGTAGCTCGGCTCCTTTCGGGCTCCCGTAGCTCGGCCCTTCCTGGCTTCCATAGCTCGGCCCTTCCGGGCTTCCGTAGCTCGGCTCCTTCCGGCTCCCGTAGCTTGGCCCTTCCGGGCTTCCATAGTCGGCCCTTCCGGGCTCCCATAGCTCGGCCCTTCCGGGCTCCCGTAGCTCGGCCCCTTTCGGGCTTCCGTAGCTCGGCTCCTTCCGGGCTCCCGTAGCTCAGCCCTTCCGGGCTTCCATAGCTCGGCCCTTTCCCGGGCTCTCGCAGCTCGTTTCCCCCCGAGTCACCATGGCCCGGCTATGTCAAATGATCCACGATCCAATACTCACCTCCGCGGAACCTGACGCAGGAGAGCCCAGTTTCACCATAACGACATCCTAGACAAGGAATCATGTCGAAACGTGGCCTAAGACCTATCATAACTCCCCCAGGCCTACTCAGCCAGATCTCAGTCATCAGAAGCTCTCCTGGCCATCGATCCCTAACAAACAGGATATGGATCCCACGGCCCCACAACGGCCTGATTCTATCCACCTACCTCCGTATCCCAACAACCTCTGAACCTTCCAGAAGGCGCTCAAGACACAGGTGACAGCCTATAATACCACACTGGCAGATTCCCTTAGGTACGCCTACGCATACGCATGCACTCCTGGACGCACACTCATACGTGCGCCTTCGCTCTCATGCCCTCAGGCCGGCAGCTCGTCGATGCTCTTGCCTTCCAGAGCTTCCGATTGGCCGTCCCCGGAGAGGCCTCCCGGAGAGATCCACCTCCCCATTATCTGGTTGATCGCCGATTTCTTCTTCACTGACTTGAGCGTCGGAGGGTCTTCCGCGGAGGGCCACCCCCAACGCCTCTCGCGCGAGGACTTTTTGTGCAGGTCCGCCCCCTCCCTGGAGATCGACCGCACCCGAGTCGAAGGACGGATCCCGGCGGCAACAATACTTATATAATATATAACTAATGTTTATATATTATATAATATTATAATGCATTCTATAATATATATTTAAAGTATCTTTAATAACATTATTAATATTTTATTTAATATATAATTTTTATATAATGTATTTTATTATATTATTATATATTATGTATAATATATTATATAATAAATTGTTAAGGGTATTATTTGTATTGCATATATGATGATCCTTCATTCCTATGTTATACCAAATAAAGTGATGTTGAATAACTAGGAAACTTATTATTGAGAAAAATTATTATGATGATTAACCAAACAACCCTTAATGTAATAGGCATGGCTTTACTCCTACTTAACCGATTATAGTTCCAATGGAACTAAGGACATATATTTACTTATGATTATAGCATTTTAAAATTGAGAAAGGATTAAGAAAGGGTATTTTAAACTATATTTGAAAAACAATAAACAATATTCCTTGAAAAAAGAAAAAGACTAGCACAGCAAGAATTTATGTTTTTAACCATAAAAAAATTTCATTGCAATTAAAAAATAAAATTTATTACCAAAAACATTTAGCCATAAAAAATTCATCACCCAATGGCCCATCACTAAAAAATATTTGTGATAAAAATAATAGTTTATCACCAAATATGCAATATTTCGTGATGAAATCATTGTTGGCGCTAATATNGCCACCCTCGGGATCTTCCGGCAAGCGTCAAAGTGGGCCAGAAAAGCCCTCTCCAACTGGCGGAAGGAGTCGATGCTTCGTGGCGGCAGGCGAGAATACCAAGCCCGGGCAGCTTTTTTCAGGGTAGCCGGGAAAGCAACACACATGAGTGAGTCAGTGGCCCCTTGAACTTGCATGAGTACCTTGTAGCTCTCCAAATGATCCAAGGGGTCCGTAGTCCCGTCGTATGGGTCCAGTTGAGGAAGGCGGAACCTGGTAGAGATAGGCTCCTCCATGATGCGGCGGGACAGGGGAGGTCGACTGTCGTAGTCAGTCTCTGGCAGGTGGGTGATCCGACGGCTGAGTTCTTCCAGCTTCTGGTTGCACTCCTCGAGTCGACGCTCAGCTCGACGAGGCATCCGGCCATCAAAGGAGCCCTCCCCTGAAGATTCAGAAGAAGAACGGGGGCGGCGATGCCGCGCGGGCGCTCCGCCTCCTTTCCGTGCCGCCGCTTAGGAGAACGCTGGCGTGACGAGAAGGAGACCGGGGCCTTTTGGATGCTTCACGGTGATGCGGCTTGGCCGGGGATCGGCGGTGATGATCTGCAGGAACTGGCGATCTCCGGCGGGAGGAATGCTGGCTAGGCTGCATCACCCCAGGGACAGACGGGTTCGGCTCCGGTTGCCGGAAGGCTGCTTGCTGGTGCTGCATGCCTTGAACCATCGCCGCCAACGACTGGACCTGCGTGGCCAGGGCAGCGAATCGATCTTCCTGAAGTTGCTGCGGAGCAGAAGCAGGGACGTCATTCTGCGGAGCGGAAGGCCCTGCCCCCCGGAGATCCGGAGGCTCCGGGAAACAGGATGCGAGAGCCGGGGGGGCCTCCGCGGGTGGACCAGCCCCGCAGCGCTGCCCCCCAGCGCGACCGGCTGAAACTCCTTTCGTTCGAGTCGTCACCATGGCTTCGAAGTCCTGAAGACAGGAGAAAGAAGAAAGCTACTGGTTCGACGTCTTTCTTGCGCTCCCCCTTCCTGGCGCGCCAATCTGATGGCGCCAAGACACCTTCCTCGAACGTCGGGGATGACGGACGTCTCCCTCCTCGAAGTCCTGCAAGAAAAGTCCCCGGGGACCGGTGGCGCCGGTGGGGACCCTCCGACGATCAAGTCAGTTGCTTGGGCTCAGACAAAGAACCGCTCCAGCGAAGAGGAGCTGAGGCGGTTAGGGTTTTTGCTGGGAGGAAGAAAGTTCAGAAAAACCAGAGTTCAGATCCCACTTACAGCCTGAGCATGTGCCTTTTATACCTGTCTGAATACCCCAACTTGCGGCTTTGGAAGATCTCCATCGTACCGTTGACACGTGTGGTATTACACGTGTCCGGTAGCTGTGTAGGCGTTCAGTGTACGCCGCCGGTTGATATGACTAGGCACCATTGCTAGAGGTAGCGAGCCGTACGCCGTAGCGAGGCATGGTGGAGCACAGGGACATGCAACGCGCCAAACACCGTTATGAGGCATGGCCCTCCGTAACGGGGCACAATCACGGGAGTACCGAATGGTACGCCGTGGCAGGGCATGGTCATGCACAGGGGCATGCAACGCGCCAAACATCGTTATGAGGCATGGCCCTCCGTAACGGGGCACAATCACGGGAGTACCGAATGGTACGCCGTGGCAGGCATGGCCATGCGCTGAAAATCATGTGTGAGCACCGTGCAACCTGATAGTTGTTGTTTTCCTTGGCAGTCGAGTCGCATGCTAATCACCGATGACCCCACTCTCCGACCCCGAGGGGGTACCGGGGGTGGGGGAATGACAGTGCACCCCGAGACCGGTGGGGGCCTCGGGGTTAAGAAATGATGACCCTACCCCCGACCCCGAGGGGGTACCGGGGGTAGGGGAATGACAGTGCACCCCGAGACCGGTGGGGGCCTCGGGGTTAAGAAATGATGACCCTACCCCCGACCCCGAGGGGGTACGGGGGTAGGGGAATGACAGTGCACCCCGAGACCGGTGGGGGCCTCGGGGTTAAGAAATGATGACCCTACCCCGACCCCGAGGGGGTACCGGGGGTAGGGGAATGACAGTGCACCCCGAGACCGGTGGGGGCCTCGGGGTTAAGAAATGATGACCCTACCCCCGACCCCGAGGGGGTACCGGGGGTAGGGGAATGACAGTGCACCCCGAGACCGGTGGGGGCCTCGGGGTTAAGAAATGATGACCCTACCCCCGACCCGAGGGGGTACCGGGGGTAGGGGAATGACAGTGCACCCCGAGACCGGTGGGGGCCTCGGGGTTAAGAAATGATGACCCTACCCCCGACCCCGAGGGGGTACCGGGGTAGGGGAATGACAGTGCACCCCGAGACCGGTGGGGGCCTCGGGGTTAAGAAATGATGACCCTACCCCCGACCCCGAGGGGGTACCGGGGTGGGGAATGACAGTGCTGTTACTTTTCTGACGATGCTGGGATCAGTCAGATCAGTATGCATGGTTAAAAAGAAGTGTACCCAAATTCCTTTGATCTTTATCCTGATGGCACCCTCTTATTAACAATTGTTTTTTGGAGTGCTTTAGCCAGCTTTACTCATCTATGAGACTAATGAGAGAGTGACAAGATGTGGTGTTCTGACTTTTCTTGAAAGGCATTTTCTATTCCTTGAGAATGGATCTCTCGTTTGGGCAAAAAGGCTATGAAAAGGATTACAAATTGGGCTTTCCTCACTTGAGTAGAAAGCTTTCGAAAGGATGATGTCCCCAGCCAAGCATAAGCATTAGCATCCAAAGTAATGCAATTGATTAAGAAGGCCGAAAACTCGGCAATAAAGTTCACATTGCCGACACCTCTTGCCCGCCATTGAGTAATTTCTCATATGTTTAAAGATGGGTAGACCATCTCATCTCTTTCTCAAATAATTTGAAATGATTGGTGGACCATCAAAATGAGGTTGTGGTAAGCAAAGTGCCATGAAAACTTCCTTCTAATCTGGTTTCTTATTTAAGAGCAAAACATATTAAACTTTACCATCACTTCATACGAGAAAAGATGGAAGAAAGTGAGAACAACTTGCATAGCAATCTCCAAACAAAACTTAAAATAGGCCCATGCTTTTTTTATTTGAGGGAAGTGGCTCGAAAAAAAAAAAAAAAAAGATTGTGCTTACTAAGCGGCTCTAGCTCTTTACAGATAGCTAGGCTTAGATTTGTTATTATAAAAAAAAAATGCCCTCTAAAATTATGCACTTGGAAGGAATTCAATTCCTAGCTAGGAGAAAGGGCAGTCTCAATCGAGCTATCCAATTGAAACTCCCAATTGCCAAAAGATAGTCAATTCAAGATAGAAAGGGAAGAGATAAAAATTGTTTGGCAAAAATTCAAATAAATACGATTTTTCATTTCATTTTCAATACAAGAAACCTAAAAAATGTTAAATAGATAGTTTCTTCTTATTTTTCTCACTCCTTCTCAAAGCCACTTATTCAGTAATCTAACACAGTTGAGTTGAGCAGGTCTGCGATGGCTAGATTGATTATAGCTTGGTACAAAAAAAAAAAATTAAATCCAAAGCAGGAGTGACATGAGAGTGATCGATGTTCGCATTTTCATCTCGAATGGATCATGCTATGGTAACACAAAATGCCATAAAAATCATTGCACCGTCATTACATAATTTCTCACTCATGTTTTCACCTTTTTTTAAAAAAAAGACAACATCTTAACTAAAACCCTAGTCTCATGCATATGGTATTGAGGTGCTAAAGTGATTACCCTTTGCGATCTTTTGCCTTTTTTTTTTATATATAAGCTGGTGATCACACTAGTCTAAAATAATCAACCCTAATAGATCAGAAAACAGGATTTATTTAAATACAAAAGAACAGGGTCTCTCTGGTTTCAAATCCAAAAGTTGAAATGATAAGCCATAGAGGCCACCATCCAATCTACAACAGAATTGGTTTTCCGATAATATGATGGATCTGGACTCTGTGAATATCCCGAATGATAGATCAGATGTCATGGAGCAACGGGTTGATAGAGACTTGATTGCAGCATTCCTTCCGAAGCCATCGAATGACAGTAAGAGAGTCCCTCGATGAGGAGACTATGAGAATGAAGGATCCGAGTAGTGTAGGAAATACCAGTCCAAACTGCATAAAGCTCAGCCAAAGGAATAGAGGAGTCTAGAAGGCTAAGTTCTTTCGCCATTAACAAAGCTTCATCGATCCCATGGATAGCAAACGATGAACCTGCTAATCTTTTCGAATATTTTATCGAAGTTGATTTTTGATAAATCTTGAAGGACTTCTAAGAAATTGATGAGGGGTAAAATCGTCATTATATTATTGATCGCTCACATTAGCGATGAGGTTACGCCCAATCCAAACACCCTGCTTGCCAGCTGGCTAGCTGGCGTGACATTCTAGTGACAAGGTCAAATCAGCTTTGATGAAGTTGGATCACCTTGACAATCCGGACCACCTTTATAGTTCGGCCATCTGAGCCGAGCTATCCTTATTCCTCGGTAACCCGAGCTATCCTTATACTTCGGTCGTCCGAGCCGAGCCATCCTTGTTCCTCGGTCATTCGAGCCGATCCATTTTACACTTCGGAAAATCAAGCTATTCATTTAAAATACCTCTATAGAATCCAGCATGGGAGAGTCCCTATTCGTTGAAACAAAATAAGATTCCAAACAGAGAATCATACCCAGGAGTGGCCTAGAGCCTACGCAATCATGGAATCCCAAGGCATCAGCGAGCTCTCCTAGCCGTCGATCCTCTAACTGACAAGATACAAATCCTACTAATCTCGTAACAAACTCGATTCGAATCCGTTTCAAATCATAACAACTTTCCCCACGACGCGCCCAGGGAATCAGGTAATCCTCTATAAATACCACAGTACTTCAACCTCTCAGTAAGCACGAATCATCTTACAAAAACCTCTACACATTCACTTGGCTTTATAGAATCGATTACTCCATTAGAGCTCCGATCGAGAGCTTGGGAGCTTGGAGGAAAATTCTTATGTGAAAAGTCTTCTCCTTACATCTGCCTGCAGAAAAATTAGCTTGGAGGAAAATTTGTATGTGAAAAGTCTTCTACTTACATCTGCCTGCTGTGAATCTCTACTAACTTCTCAACAAAATCCTTTGCGAGTGCGGACTATCTTGCAGGTTCCACTCCGAACATTAGATCGGAGTTTGGATCCGAAGTCGGAAGTGCACTCGAGTCGAGAATAAATTTTCGCGAACTATCTTGCAGGTTCCATTCCAAACGTCAGATCGAAGTTTGAATCCAAAGCCGAAAGCGCACTCAAGTTAAAAAATAAATTTTTATAGTAACAAAAATAAAATTATATATTAATTTGCTATTGAAATAATAAAAAAATTTTAGTAATTAAAATTGTCAAAATCAGAAGCGATTGAGCGCAAATTTAACCGGTAAAGATATAACATTCAGAACTGTCAGGATCTTCTTCCCTTCTTATCATGCGAAGCAAAATCGATCACGTGGGATCGGTTGGACTTTGGAGTCGCAAGAGGCCGGTTTGGTCATAACGGCTCTACCATACAACTCAAGCTGCCGACGTTGAATACTTGAATTCAATGATGGAAGAAGATACCATTTTGATTTTCGCCATCAGATGCTAATTGATTCGCTTCCGGTTCCAAAATTAAAGGCCCGATTGCGATCAGGGCAGATCTGGTCTTATAAACGAATGCCCAAAAAAGCTCGGAACGAAACTCCCAGCTACCACGCCATCGCTGCCAACCCTTCCCATTCCTCGGTTTCATCGCCTGCCACTTCTTCCCAGTTCCCACCCTCTCTCCTCTTGCAGCCATAGCGGGCATGCGATAAAAGTATAAACCCTACGAACCCGCTGCTATCCTCGCATCGATTCCAGGGCTGTTCGAGGTAGAGGATGCTTCTCATCCGATCTCTTCGATTCGGACTCCGGCCGCTGGCGCCGCATTGCGCCTTCTCGACCTCGGCCGCCGCCGTGCAGGCGGAGAGGACGATCCGAGAAGGGCCCAGAAACGATTGGAATCGGGAGGAGATCAAGTCCATCTACGACTCCCCCGTCCTCGATCTCCTTTTCCACGGCGTGAGCCCCCTTCTTCTTGTCGTTTCTCTTGGGTTTTTCCTCTCTGTTCTTTCCGGATTACTTCGTTGTTTCTGGATTTGTTTGCCAATAATATTGAGTGAGCGTCGATTTTTTTCGTTTTGCTGAGAAACCTCTATGCTCAAAGATTCCATCTTGACGGGAAATTTATATTTTGATGATGATGTTAGCGGTTGGGGGCTCGTGTTTGTGGGAATTTTAAGCGTTTGTAAGGTTTGGGGCAAGGTGGCCTTCTCCTCAGTGCGCATGTTATTTTGATCCTGAAGAGAATACTACTTCTTATGGTAAATAGTGAATTAGTGGCAATTTAGAGAGAACAGGATCGGCATCATGGGATTTCTAGATATTGTATTCTCTTTCTGCAAAGTTGATAAAGATCAAGTGAAAGAAGAACAACAGTTGATTCTCTGTTGTATCGAAGAGATTTAACAGGAGTGGCTTAATTCAAACATGTGGTGATAGTGATTGGTTTGGGTTTAGCTGGGATGTTTAACTGGAATCGCATGAAATGCCTTTCTAAGTTTGTCCTTTCCCTTTTATACTGGACAGATAAAAAGATAAAACATGAAAAAAGAGGACCCTGACATGTAAAAATCCTGAAAATAGACTAGAAAGATGGAAAGCAATGTGCTGAGTTTGTCATATAAACCAGCTTTTCTGCATTATCATGGAGGTTGGTGCATTGTAAGTTGATGAATTGCTGTGATTGTAAGCACGCAACAAAGGGCTATGCAAAGAACAGATGCCAGCTGCTTCTATTTGTTGAAATCTAGAAAAAAACCATGCAATTCTTGGACTAACTTTTTTCTTGGCTCTTTGGTTGTGCTTGTCTGAATTAATTATTTAAATTTCTAGTTTTGATAATTTTTCCAAAAAGAATTGCAAACAAACGGATTCATCTGATTGTCTTCTCACTGTTCATCGTAGAACAAATGGTAGACTTCATTGTTGATTTGTGGATAGGCATGTCAGAAGGTACCAAATGATTTGATGATAGAAAGTTGCAATATCAATCATGTTTCACTTTCCTGACTCTTATCTTTTTTGTCGGTGAAGTGCACATTCAGTTTACTGGTTTACTTGATATATCACTTCATACTAGCGTCAGGCACTTATAAGGCCAGGCCTGTAAACAAACTGACCACTATTTGATGAAACAGGAAAGAAATGATAATAAGTAAATCCATTTATGCAGGTGTGCCTCTGAATCACTTGGAAGGTCAGATGTTTATAATTTTTTCTTGGCTGTACAATATAATGGAACCTCATTCAAAAAGTTAAAAAAAAAAAAAATTGTTGAGGTGGACCTTTAGCAATATTAGGTTACTTTGTATATCTACTTTTCGTTTCAGGCTCTCCATGTGGTTTATGAATCCATGGAAGAAACATTGCATTGTATGATTCGGGATTTGGTAGTTAATAATGTCTCCAACATTTGCTAGAAATAGCTTCAGATGCCATCCTGTCATTAGTTATATGTAGTAACTTGAATTTTATGTATGAATATTGTGTATCTATTTAATATATTTCCTTTTCCGTAGCTGTTGTTTCAGTTGAACCCAATGATGTTGTAAAAGAAGCTGAGCTATGTACCTTCATTAAGAGAGAAAAAGAAAAAAGAATATTTTGAACCTAGCCCTTTTTCCATAATGCAATTTTTAAATATTTATTCAGAATAAAAAAGATTAATCTGTTGGTTTTCATACATGTTACTTTGTGCAAGACAAGCTTAGAAAACTATTGCCTCAAAATATTGTGAAGGAAAGGATATTTATGGCTTGATCTTTGCACCTCTCTCTGCCCACCTGCTACCCCCTCCTCTTTTGTCCCCCTCTCCCTAAGCATATTTTTTACCTGTATATGAAATAGCATTTTAGAATTTTGTGTACTGAGGATAATAATATAAAGGAGGGACAGATGGATTAAGACCTCATTCAAGAGAATTTTAGTTATGGATCATTGATGTGTCCATTAATTCTTACTGTATTTTCTTCTGTGAACAACACAGTGGTATATCCATTGCTATCAATTGTGATTCTGGATGGATGATTTCTTGTAGGCTCAAGTCCACAGGCATGTTCACAAGTTCCGCGAAGTGCAACAGTGCACACTTCTTTCTATTAAGACAGGAGGATGCAGTGAAGATTGTTCATACTGTCCACAGTCATCGAGGCATAAAACTGGATTGAAAGCCCAAAAGATGATGAACAAAGATGCTGTTTTGGAGGCAGCAAAGAAGGTACATTCTGTGTTATTATAATGTAGGTTTGCTTATGGATGCTGCTTCTATTTTTTTCCTGAATTCCAAATACATGACCTGTTCTTTCATGTGATGTGAATTTATTGACTAAAAATAGATTGGGCAACATTGCTTTCAGCTGCTTATATTTGAATCTTACCAATTGTTAGTTTGTATTGACATATCAATGTATTTTGCTAGTAAACTGTAATGTAACTAACTAATTTGTGAGGGATCTGGCGGAGAAGAAAACTAGATTACTCGGATACTCCATTTCTACATTGTTTAGAAGTGTATGTTCTTTTAAGTACTTGGAGAGCCAGGACATGGCATGGCATGACAGGACACTCCACTACTAATCTTTATATGCCACCACTGATCTTTATGTGTTTTTCTCTGAAGTGCCATTTACGGCAGATTAAAGTGGTGGATACTTTAAGTGAAGCATTATACATTTTTAATATAAAATTATCATGGCTAATTAGCAATTTAAGTATCTTAACACCTCTTAGGTAAACTCAAATTAGCATAATGAATAAGTTGAAATGACTTGCAAATTCATAATTATTCTATTATTTTGTTTTGGCATGAACACATAGATACATGCCTTGAAGCTTGTACCCATGCATGGTTTATCCATGCAGTTCTTCTTCTACATACTGTTATAGTTGATCTCTATATTTCTTTTAATTTCTATTATTATTTAGTGCCGGAACAGTCTGTGTTTAACTACAGATTTGGTTAACAAAGTATTGCATAGTTATCTCTAACATGACGATCTTATATAGATTTTGCGGTTATGATCAAGCATACTAGTTTATGCATAAAGCATTCATTTTTGTGCTAGAACTAATTCACGTGGACACCTAAAAAGGTATCCAGTCATTTGTTTTAACTAGAGTTTTAAATTCCATAGGATGGGACTATCCCACTTTTCTATAAAATGAGATGTACTACCATTCCGTCTCGACACATAGGACAGGAGGTGCCCCAAGATGTGTCAATTGGAATATTGGGATGACAGTGGAATGGTCTTGTCTCGACATTAGGGCTGACAACTTGTCCCAGCATCCCACAAGAGGTCTTGAAGAGGTCTGAAACCATGGTTTCAACTGCATGCTTATCTAGTAAGAAAATTGCGTGCTTCATTTGTGAGAAGTTGATTCAAGTTATTGTGAGATTTAGAATTTAGTGCTGTACTTTCTAAGTACCCTGGAATATCAAATATTGAAAATCAAGAATATTATGAGAAGTCAGTTTTTTCCTTAGGGTGAGATCCACCTGCACTATAATTACCCAAGTCTCCATAATTAGGAATGCATAATCCAAAATTCTAACTAGAACCTCTACTTGCTAAATGCAAGGATATGACCATTGGGATACACCTTACTTCATAAGTTATATTTGTTTTTGAAAACTCTTTACTCCTTGATTACAAGACTGTCAGAAATTTGTTTTTTGATAAGAATAAATGGTTGTAACATCTTTGATTTTTAAGAGTCTTACTTCAATTATGGATATTACTGAAGCCTTTGGCTGATACGCTGTCTTCTAAAGTATACCATAGTTGTTGGAAGTGTGTTCTAAACTAGGTCTGGAGTTTTTACGGATGTCTATGTGGAGCTTCCATTCTGTGATATGGAATGGATCTACTGAACCTAATAAACTTTATTTGGAATAAACATCCCCATTCTTTTCTTATTTTTTGGTCATGACTATTGAGTGGTACTGTGTTTTCTTGTTCCTGATTGCCCTTTTTATCTCCTAAAAGGGCTAACTGCTCTCTCTTATGTTTCTGCTCTCTGATAACCAAGCTTATCTGTATTCGGTTCTACTCATTTATTATTCCTATGGACCCAAAGGTGGTTGGAGCTGCATCTGCAAACATGGCCACCCATTATCTTCCTGTATCATGAAAGTGTGCTTTCCTTGTTCTAGAATTAGTGGAAAGCTCCGAATCCCTGTCCATGAGGACTGGCTGTCTTTATGTTCATTTTACTTATCTAATTGGTATTCACACTCTGCATAAATATGTTTGTTATTTATGTTACACTTTATTTCTCTAAGTGGAATATACTCTGCATACATATATGTGTAATTTGGTCTGAGAAGGTCACGACAAAGGGGTTAATAGTGCTGACCTTCTCCAATCAAAGTCATGCAACTTAGAGGAATAGGTCCCAGTCATGCGGAATGTATATCTGGACCTGGGAAATTTGGGGATAGATTAACTCCCAGTTAGCCAATTGAAGCTACTCTGATCTTCTCTGATCTGTCCTAGTCGTTTAAATAGATGGCAGTTTGTGAAAATTTTCTGATGACTACTTAGATTGTTGAGTTGAATAGCACAAGAATTGAAGTTACACTCAGCTTCTTGATTGAAACATGCTATATGGCTTTTTTTTTTTAATAAATCATGCTGTCCTTCCATAATTTGTTCTTATTGTTGTTTAATATGTATTCTCAAAATGCAAATTCACATTTTCATGATGACTGCTTTCTTATTTTTATTTTTTTCCGAGTTAGAAACTAGACTTATAATTTCTCATGGTTGCTGAGAATCAATTGTTCCACCCAAGTAAGATTCTGAGTTGATTCTCTAACCCTGAATAGTAATCTCTTTGGTTTTTCCCAATCTTTATTTGACTATATAGTATGAATGACTTGCTTTAAATTATATTGCTGAACACTCCTATTTATATTACATTATAGGCAAAAGAGGTTGGCAGCACACGTTTCTGTATGGGTGCTGCATGGAGAGATACTGTGGGCAGGAAGACCAATTTCAACCAGATCCTTGAATATGTCAAGGAGATAAGGTATTTGTATGAAACTATTCTGAAGAAATAATGGGGGAAATGAGGAAATTTTGTTGTCAAAGTTTTCATATGTTTGAATTTATTAATTAAAAAACTTCAAGATATTCACGTCATCATAATTTGCAAACATCTTTTTTTTTCATCTTTTAGATTTGCATTAAGTCTCTTGTACCGGTTATTAGACATGCAACAGCCAACAATGAGACACAAAAGTGGGACTTGAAATCTATAAAATTTTCCCTATCATGCAAAAGTGATATAAGATGAGCTTGTAAGCTTTTCATTGTGTTCATGCATTTTCCCTAATGAACTATTACAGTGCCATGATTGAGCATTTTATTTATTTAGCATGAGCATTTCTTATCATGCAGTACTGTATTGAGTGGTCTATATTGATGTCCAAACCCATCCTGCTTCCTGAACATAATATCTCCTGTGACAGATTCAGTTGACTTTGCTATGTATTCTATCTTGTATATGCCAATCACAATGCGTTTACATGCTCAAGCCATGCTATAGCTGGAAAGCTGGTTTTCTTGTCCTTTGAAGCTTTAACTGGCAATTTGTCACTTCCCACAATTGAGCCAGTGCACTGATAAAATATATTCGTTTATGGTTGCTTTGTTTTGGAGTTGATACTAACTAGAAGGCTGTACGATATATGATGCTTGCAGGGGTATGGATATGGAGGTCTGTTGCACTTTGGGCATGCTAGAGAAGCAGCAAGCTATGGAGCTCAAGGAGGCAGGTCTTACAGCATACAATCATAATCTTGATACTTCAAGAGAGTATTACCCCAATATCATAACAACAAGATCTTATGATGAGAGATTGGAGACGCTCCAACATGTCCGTGAGGCTGGGATCAACGTGTGCTCAGGTACTCCATTCTGTATCTTTGCAACCATTCACTGAAAACTTTTTGTACAAATCTGGCTTTATTCCATTAAAATGTTTTTGACAAGCCTACTCAAATATGTAGCATGTATAAGTATTTTTTTCTCATTTAAATTTATGCTTTAAATCTTTGAATTTTGATCATGATGTGATTGAAATCGGCACATAGAATGCCACTATGTGGGACTGTCACATTTGGATTACTTGGTTAACTAAAAGGACTTGAAGATTAAAACTGTCCTGTTTCTAAGATGATTTGCTGTTTCCTTTGAGGAGATGTCATGATCATGCAAATGTGTAAGTAAATTAGTAATTTCTTTATGCAAGAAGTAATATGTCATTCTTTCCATTCTTTCCTTTTATAGGTGGAATTATAGGTCTTGGAGAAGCTGAAGAGGACCGTGTGGGGTTGTTGCATACATTGGCTACCCTCCCAGCACATCCTGAGAGTGTTCCCATTAATGCATTGATTGCAGTCAAGGGTACACCTCTCCAAGATCAGAAGGTAATTGATTCCCATATCTCTCTTGCACATGCACTTAAAATATGTCTAGAAGTGAAAAATTACTTGTTTTGGGGGTCTTTAACAAGCATATCATGTAGACAAAAAAATGGTTAAAATAATATGAGACTATATATTTCTATTTTCTAAGCATTCATTCTATTGACTTTTAATACACACACACACACACACACACATATATGTTTTAGGATATACAAATAATGATCAATAAGTTGGATTCTCAATATCAATACTTCATCATGTATTTTCATGGAAACCATATATTTTTGAGCTAACCTGATGCATAGTGTGGGTCTTCAATATAAATGCCCCATTATTGATTTCAGACTCAAGAGGAGGGGATACCCTATCCTTTCAAGGGCAGCATAGTCCATCCTTATGTATGATAAAAAAGAATTATAACCAATTTTTTTCACAGCCTGTTGAGATATGGGAGATGATTCGGATGATTGCCACAGCTCGTATTGTGATGCCCAAGGCAATGGTGAGGCTATCAGCTGGTCGGGTAAGGTTTTCCATGCCAGAGCAAACATTGTGCTTTCTTGCTGGTGCCAATTCTATCTTCACCGGGGAGAAGTTATTGACGACCCCGAACAATGACTTCGATGCTGACCAACTGATGTTTAAGATTCTTGGATTGACACCAAAAGCTCCAAGTTTTTCCGAAGAAGCAAAAGATTGTGAACTAGAGAGAAGTGAGGAAGCTGTCTCCAGTTTAGGTTGAAGCTTGGTCGAGCCTAGGAAGCTATTTTGATGCAATCCTGATCAGATGCCCCCTCATGTAGCTTAATTTAATTTAGTGCATCAATTTTCGTTAGCAGCGCGTTAATTTTAGATTCTTGTCGCTCTCATGCAAGTGCCAGTAGCATGCCTTCAGATTGCTCTCCGAATGAGAGTATAAATGGTTTAAATGATGGAGGCCATTGGTGATGTTAATATTAGCACCAAACATTATTTTTGGATTGAAGTTTGGCAGGCCTTATGTATACTGTTTGCAAGAAGAAATGAATTTGCCATCTTTTGTTTATTTATTTATTTAGGAGGTTAATTTTCCCTTGCCACTTTATACCCATTCTATCATATCCAGGCTGGAATCAAGGCCCTCGAATAGACTCGGTCAAAATTCATGATACGAGGGATTGAGTAAAGATCAACCCACTCAAATTCGAGTGGGTTGATATCATCCTAGCAGGAAGGACCGGGTTACTTCGATTATAAAATTTGTACATTTTTGACTTAGAAGTCAGCTCCACATCTTCTTGGATAGGCTGCTGATAAACGCTTGCACAGATGATATCAGCTATTGCCACTTGGGCATTGGAATGTAGGTTAATTCCTAGTGGTGTGGTTATCAAACTTTGACACTCCCAACTATGATTTTCCATTCTATAAGCCTTGACTCGGTCTATCTAAGGGTCTAGATCGAGGTAGGGTTGGTATAATGCGGTCTATTAAATAAGAAGAATCTATACTTACCTTGAAAAAAATCCTATCGATGATGTCTGTTCCAAGTGCGCATTTTTTCTTTAAAAAAAAAAAAAACATTATGGTTACAACATCATCGACATGATTTTATTTTTCGAGGTACGTATGGATTCTTTGCCAAGTATGTTTTCTGAAGTTGAGACTGTTGGATAATGGGTCGCATATAATCCTTGGGTTATACCCATTGGTTTGAATAAAAAATTGATGATCCCTTTTTTAATTCCACATGAAAAGTTTTAAAAAGGTAGAAGTACCTCATATATGACACTCTTTACATGCTTATGCATTTGGGCTCATCATAGGTAGAGAGAGCTTGAGGGTCATGCGTAGCATCACTCCGCACATGCGCGTATACGAAGGCGCAATGTGCGCTTTGTAGGCGCACTTCGTATCGTTGCAGGAGCATAAGAAGTCTTAAAATTTTCATGATCATGAAGATCTGATGGTCAAGAATGATTGAATCCAGATCGTACGATGAGAGGTTGAGATCATCGTTGGATTGGTTGATCGATTGGTTAAACGATCAAGATCAAACGCTTGAGATCATCGTTGATCGATCGGATAAGGGGACAAGATTGAATCCAAAGATTAATAGGATGAAGGGTCAAGATCGAACATTGAGATGTGGTGATCGATCACGATCGTGATCGCGATAGTGTGATTGATCGACGCACCTGATCAGCGCAATCAATTGGTTGATCGTGATCGCAATAGTGTCGATCTATCGGCATGCACCCGATCAGGTATACACGCACCCAATTGCTAAACAATCTTGAAACGGTATATCAGAAGCTGATAAACCCCCTTCACACAAGTGGTTAAGACCCTTTATTAAGTCTCTTGATCATATCCAATAAGTGGTGTATCAAAACCCAATAAGTCCTTTCTAAAATGTCTCTTGATCATATTCGATCAAGTTATAACAATTAAATTTAAACTCGTAAGGATGCTTCCAAAAGGCACCTAAAGTCTATAAATCGGACTCGTTATTTGCATTTTAAATCATCATCCAAGTATTCAAGAGTACTTGCATGCTATAAAGTTAAGAGAGTATAACAATTTTTTGGTTCGCTATTCTGGTGAATTGTAGTGCTACTTTCATCAGAAGAAGACCGTTGTATTTTGGAAGATAATCGTTACAAATCCGTAAGCACTTGTGTGGGACAAAATTATCTTAAGGACATAGAGGACAACTCTAGACTCGGTCTTTGATTATAGTAGCAATTTGCGCTTAAGACAATTTTTGCTTTCTTTCACGGAAGTGCTGTTACAGTGATGGCTTCAATTGCTACACCCATTCAAGCCGAAAAGCCAAGAAGTTTACCGGTATTGATTTCAAAAGGTGGCAACAAAAGATGATGTTCTACCTTACCACTCCGAATCTTGTCAGAGTTCTCAATGAAGATCCACATGTCCTAAAGGAAGGGAGACCGATAAACAAATGATTGCTGCAGTGGATGCATGGAAGCATTCAGATTTTCTATGCAAGAACCATCCTAAATGGATTGGATAATACTCTGTACAATGTGTACAGTAGTATTAATACTACTAAGGAATTATGGGCATCCTTGGACAAGAAATACAAGATCGAGGATGTTGGCCATAAGAAATTTATGGTCGGTAGGTTTCTTGAGTACAAGATGGTCGGCCACAAAACTGTTATGGAGCAAATTCAAGATTGCAAATCATACTCCATAAGATACATGCTGAAAAAATGTCTCTGAGTGAGTCATTCCAGGTAGCTGCTATTATTGAGAAGCTACCACCATCATGGAAAGACTTTAAGAACTACCTAAAGCATAAATGAAAGGAAATAGGACTTGAAGATCTGATCGTTGAGGATCAAAGAAGATAACAGAGCCTTAACAAAAAGATAAGAGGACATCCTACTGAGCTTAAAGCTAACCTCATGGAAGGGAAGAAGAAATGTAAGTTTCCTGGAGAAGGCTTTAAATAGAAGAAAGGCAATCAAAGAAATTTAAGTTCAGGGCAAGTGCTTTATTTGTGGTAAATAAGGGCATAAATCCAAGGATTGTCGTTTCAAGGGAAAAGAGAAGCAAGAAGCCAATATAACTGAAGATACCCTATCCTAAAAAGTATCAGGAATGATGTTGTCAGCAGTTGTGTTTGAAACAAGCATGGTTGATAAACCAAATAAATGGTTGTTGACACTGGAGCTACTCGACATGTCTGCTTTGATAAGAGTATGTTCTCATCATATACTCCTATCAAAGGTAGAAATCTGGTCATGGGTAACTCCGCTACATCCAAGATAGAAGGACTTGGCCGTATAGTTCTGAAGATGACATCTGAAAAAGAACTTATATTGAATGATGTACTGTATGTACCTGACATCAGGAAGAATCTAGTGTCAGGCTTCCTTCTAAGCAAACATGATTTAGGATGGTGTTTGAGTCTGACAAGTTTGTACTGACTAAAGGGGGGTCTTTATTGGAAAGGGTTATTTGAATAATGGTTTATTCAAAATAAATGTAATGATTGTACATCGTAACCTTGAAAGGAATAAAAATTCTTCTTTTGTTTATATGGTTGACTCTTCTTCTTTATGGCATGAAAGATTAGGACATGTGAATTTTAATTCATTAAAAATTAATGAATTTAAAAATATTACCTAATCATCAAATTGATCCACATTACAAGTGTGAAGTATGTGTTGAAGCTAAGTTAGCAAAAACATCATTTCCTTCAGTAGAAAGAAATACTAACCTCTTGACTTAATTCACAGTGATCTATGTGATTTAAAGTTAGTTCAAACTCGAGAAGATAAAAAGTTTTTATAACATTTATTGATGATTCAACATGATACTGCTATGTGTATCTACTAAAGTCTAAAATGAGGCTTTAGAAATGTTTAAATGTTATAAGAATGAAGTTGAAAATCAACTTGTAAAAAGATTAAGGCTATAAGGAGTGATAGAGATGGAGAATATGATGCACCTTTTGACGAATTCTGTCAAGAGCATGGCATTATTCATCAAACTATGGCTCCTTATTCGCCTCAATCTAATGAAATTATGGAACGCAAAAACCACGCATTGAAAGAAATGATGAATGGTATATTGATAAATTCTGGTACACCATAGAATTTATAGAGAGAAGTAGTTCTCTCTGCAAAATGAATCTCAGACATTCAAAGAGGCAATGTCTACCCCAGAAGCACCCTTTTAAAAAGAAGCTATTAATAGTGAAATTTAGTCCATCATACATAATTATACCTGAGAATTGGTAGACTTACCATCTGGTATAAAACCTCTGGGGTGCAAGTAAATTTTTAAAACAAAACTAAAGGCTGATGGATCAATTGACAAGTATAAAACCAGATTAGTGGCCAAGGGCTTCAAACAAAAAAAAGGAATAGGCTTCTTTGATACCTATTTACCAGTAAGTAGAATAGCATCTATAAGAATGTTAATCACTTTTGTAGCCATAAACAATCTTTAAATTCATCAAATAGATGTTAAAATTACTTTTCTAAATGGTGAATTAGATGAAGAAATATATATGAAATAGCCTGAGGGATTTGTTGTTTCTGAGCAAGAAAAGAAGGTGTATAGACTTATTAAATCCTTATATGGATTAAAATAAGCACCTAAGCAATGACATATAAAATTTGATAATGTCATGTTATCAAATGGATTCAAAATAAATGAATGTGACAAATGTATATATGCCAAACCCTGCCTGAAGGGTATGTGATAATCTGCTTATACGTAGATGACCTGCTAATCATCAGTAGTAATACTGAAATTATTAAATAGATAAAGAAAATGTTAATTAAATATTTTGATATGAAAAATATGAGTGTTGCAGATGTTATACTAGAAATTCAAATCACTAGAACATCTGAAGAAATAATATTATCCCAATCTCATTACATTGAGAAAATATTAAATAAGTTTAACAAGTATGATACTAGCCCAGTGAAAATACTTGTAGATGTTAATCTATATTTGGCTAAGTATACTGGAGAACCCATATCTCAGTTGGAATATTCACATATAATTAGCAGTTTAATGTATATCATGAATTGCACTTGTTCTGATATAGCATATGCTGTCAATAAGTTGAACAGATTCACTAAAAATCCAGGTCCAAGTTATTGGACAGCTCTAATAAGGGTATTAAGATATCTGCAATATACCCTAAGTTATGGATTACATTATTCAAGATATTTTGCTATACTGGAAGGATACAGTGATGCAAATTAGATATCTTACACAAAAGACACAAAATCCACTAGTGAATAAGTATTCACCTTAGGAGGAGGTGTTGTGTCATGGAAATCTTCTAAGCAAACATGTATAGCTCGATCCACTATGGAATCTGAGTTTATTACTTTAGAAAAGGCTGCTAAAGAAGCAGAATGGCTTCAAACCTTTTAGAAAATATTCCATGTTAGCCAAAGCCTGTGTCTGCAATATGCATACATTGTGATAATCAATCGATGATTTACATAGAACAGAATAAGATATACAATGGTAAGTCTAGACATATACGTCGTAGACATAATACCATTAAGCAGTTACTTAAAATTAGTGCAATTTCCATTGACTATGTTCAGTCAAGGAAAAATCTAGCGGATCCATTGACAAAAGGATTACCAAGAGATCAAGTAAACTGTTTATCGAGGGGAATGGGTTTAAAACCTATAACAGAAAAATCTTCATAGTGGATACTCAACCTAGCTGACTGGAGATCCCAAGATTTAGGTTCAAAAGGGACAACTAAAGTATAAAAAGAACAAATAGCAATAAGGATGACAAATCATACTCATTCCTATGATGACAAGTGATACCTGCTAAAGGTACTAAGATAAGTATTTCTTTTAATGATTCTTGTGACATGAATTTTACGTGGTATATAGCATGATATTCTTAATAAGAATCACTTATGTGAGTGTAAATTGGGCTAATTCTATTAGAATCTTTTGGTTTTAATTCTCTAAAGCACTCATGAAACCAAGAGTTGTTCAGGGCCAAAATGAACACAACCATGAGAACCAAAGAATGCTCAGAAAGAAGTTGTGTGATTATTATTATTTTGGTTTACATCAAAAGCTGAAAAGTTTAAGACAACATGTTCACTTTTTAGCAAGTAAACTCATAACAACTCACTAAAAAATGTTCAAAGCCACAAGCTACCTATCCTAATACAACTTCATTCCATTATACTCTCTACAGTGTCTGCATATTTATTTGCATTAAAATCATTTTGTGTGGGGGATAAACCTTTGATGATCTTTGATCTAAGTCCAATTTTTATTCATATGGGGGATTGTTGGATAATGGGTCGCTTATAACCCTTGGTGTCACATGTCAAAAATGGTATCTTTAAGGGTCTAACACTTGGGTTATACTCATTGGTTTGAATGAGAAATTGGTGACCTCCTTTTTAGTTCCACATGGAAAGTTTTAAAAAGGTAGAACACCTTATATATGACACCTCGTTACATGCTTATGCATTTGGGCTCATCATAGGTAGAGAGAGCTTGAGGGTCATGCATAGCATCACCTCCGCGCACGGGCATATGTGAAGGGCACAATGGGCGCTTTGTAGATACACTTTGCACTTCGCATGTGCACATCATCGCGAGGAGCATGAGGAGTCTTAAAATTTTTCAATGATCATGAAGATCTAACGGTCAAGAATAATTGAATCCAAATCATACGATGAGGGATTAAGATCATCGTTGGATTGGTTGATCGATGGATTAAACGATCAAGATCAAATGCTTGAGATCATCATTAATCGATCGGATAATGGGATAAGATTGAATCCAAAGATCAATAGGATGAAGGATCAAGATCGAACACTGAGATGCGGTGATCGATCACGATCGCGATCACGGCAGTGTGATCGATCGATGCATCCGATCGACGCAATCGATTGGCCGATTGCGATTGCGACAGTGTCGATCTATCGACACGCACCCGTTCAGTGCATGCAATCGGGTGATATGCGCACCCAATTGCTAAACAATCTTGAAACGACGTATCAGAAGCCAATAAACCCCCCTTTATACAAGCGGTTAAGGCCCTTTATTATATCTCTTGATCATATCCGATCAAGTGGCGTATCAAAACCCGATAAATCCTTTCTAAAGCTCCTCTTGATCGTATCCGATCAAGTTATAACAATTAAATTTAAACCCATAAGGATGCTTCCAAAAGGCACCTAAAGTCTATAAATAGGACTCGTTACTTGCATTTTGAATCATCCAAATTCATCCAAGTATTCAAGAGTACTTGCATACTTTAAAGTGAAGAGAGTATAGCAATTTTTTAGTTCGCTGTTCTGATAAATTGTAATGTTGCTTTCATCAGAAGAAGACCATTGCATCATGGAAGACAATCGTGACAAATCGGTAAGCATCTATGTAGGATAAAATTATCTTAAGGATATAAAGTGCAACTCTATACTTAGTCTTTGATCATATAGCAATCTGTGCCAATAGAGACTCCATTTATTACATTGAAAATTTTAGATGCATCCATCTCTAATTGTAATTTTAAAACGAAAGTCAAGTTTATCTTTAAAACTCTCTTCCCTGCCCAAAATGATTATGGTGCTTCGTAATTAGCGGTTAGTAGTTAATTTATTCAAAAAGATCTTGAGCCGCCTATCCCATGCATCGAGACGTTCACACCCACTTCGCCAACATCCATTTGACTACGACCGAAGAAAATTATTACAAAGAAGATAATGCGAAAGCTATATTTGTTTTTCTAAACCTCCTTGGCAATCCTTATTTTGAACTTATCTTCCATGAAATAAAATCATTATATATATATATTGTTACAAATGGGCGATCACACCAGTCTAGCGTGAGTCAAGCCCAACATATCAGAGTACAAAATTTGAGATAAAACCAAAGGACAAGCATCACCCAATCTCCAGGACCAGAAACTGGAATGATAGGCAACCCGGGCAGCTAACCAATCAGCTGCTGAGTTAGCTTCCCGGTAGATATGTCTCACCTGGACTCTAGTAGCCTGATGGAGCAAAGATCTGATGTCACATAACACCGGGTTAGTAGGCTTAGGGTCGCCGATGTCCTGCCGTAGCCAACACACCACAGTGAAGGAGTCCCCTTCAATAATAAGATGGTGGCTTCCCAGACTGCAAATAGCATAAGATATGCCAGCCCACGCTGCATATAACTCAGCTAGTGGTACTGACAGGTCAAGAGAGCCAAAACCACCCGCTGCAATCATCATCCATCCGGGTCACGGATCACGAAAGCCGATCCAGCCAACCGACTTTGAACACTGCCATCAAAGTTGATCTTGACAGATCCTAGTGGGGGGGTTCCCAAGAAACGAAGACCGTGCACTGGTGCGCTGCCGCAGCAGCAGGGGAATCCCATATACTAGGTCTATCAGCATCAAGGCCAGACTGATGGAGCATATACTCAGCAGAGAGGGATAGGGCTGATCGGAGCGTCATGTGGGAAGGGGTACTGTCATCGAAGAAAATTTTCTTGTTCCGAGACAGCCAAACCTGGTAAGCAATATAAGCGGCCGAAGAGCTCAATCGCCGCATGCCCCCCTGAGCGTCCTGCCGAATCACATTCAGAAAAATAGAACGACAAGAGCCACTACTATCACTCCAGCACTGAAATCCTGCTGCCTGCCAGACCAATCTGACACTGTCGCACATAAAAATAGCGTGGTCAGCAGTCTCCTCCGCCAATCCGCATAAGGGCAAATAGGCTGGATCATCATACCCCTGGATGAAAGCAAAGAGCAAGTCGGAAGACAGTCCCAAGCCAGCTTCCAAATGAACAGTCGCACTCTGTGGTGAATAGGAAGCTTCCAGATCCACAGGACATCCAGCATATGCATAGCCTGTGGCCTATACTCTTGGATAAGGTCTCGAATCGGAGCACGAATTGTATAGGATCTCCTCCATAGTCTGATATTCGAGGCACCGTCCGGAATAAGGGGGATGGAAAGAATACGTCGGGATAGCTCTGCCCCAAATAAAGTGGAAACCTGGGAGGCATGCCAGACAGTGCGATCCTGAGCAATTAGGTCACTGACTCTCATACCACTAGCAATGTCAGTGCTCACAAATGTAGGCCATCGGGACAAAGGAAGATCAGTCACCCACGTATCCCTAATCACATCAACAGAAGTACCATCCCCTATCATCCACGAGACATGGGGTAGAATGTCCTGAGCATGATGACACACCTCTTTCCAGAAGAAAGAGCAGGCATGAGTAGGTTGGGGAAGTGTATAAGTGGTCCAATCACCATACTTCGCACGCATAAACGAGCTCCACAAACAGTCAGGTTCAAGCAAAAATCTCGTCGCGTGCTTGGCAGCCAGCGCCTCCCTCCTCACAATGAGGTACTGAATCTCAAGCCCTCCCTTTGAAATTGGCATACAGGCAACATCCCAAGCCACCAGGTAGATCCCATGACCATCCTGCATCGAACCCCAGAGGAAGTCTCTAAACCATCTCTCCATCCGCCTCAAGCAGGTCACCGGAACGACTGCGTTAGATAGAATGTAGAGGGGAAGAGAAGTGAGCACAGAACGAATAAGGGTGAGTCTGGCCATCATAGATAACCCTATGACCTGCCACCCATCCATCCGAGCATGGACCCAGCATTCAAGGTCAAGAAAGTCAGAACAACGTGGCCGTCTCCCCGTAATAGAAATACCCAGATAGGAAATCCGATCCGCCTGAACAGAGATACCCAACCTCCGCTTAATGACTTGTCTCAAGGGAGGACTACTCTTCGGGATAAAATCATTATATTTGATATGTTATATCCAATGATCATCGATATCCATAATAAAGTTGTTCCGGATGCCCTAAAAGTCCAACATACCATCCTTAATATATTTTATAATTACAATAATAATTTATTATTTTTTATATATTTTTTATAATACTATATCATGGTATAAAATTATAATATTATAATATAATTATATTATATTATTATGATTTAATCTTATAATATAAATTATATTATATTAATATAGAGATATATAGTAAGTATTTTTTTATATGTATGAGGGATATTTGATATCTCAAAAGATCTTTAGATGCTTTAGTTAGAAAGAGTAATCTCTTAACGGTGTAGAGTAATGTGTTGGCCGAGATGGCAACCCAAGAGAGGGGGGTGAATTGGGTTCTTAAAAAAATTTGACCTTTTTAAAAATTATCTGCTCTAAGACAAATGAAATTAATTGCAATGCAAATATAAAGCACAAACAAGAAGATAAAGATAGAGATAATGAATGCACGACAAACACAAGGATTTTATAGTGGTTCGGTGTATCCAACACCTACGTCCACTCCCAAGATTCACTTGGGTCCACACTATAACCAACTAGATTACAGCCGAGTTGTTTTACAAGAGCACAACTCACAACTTATTGTTTTCCTCCGGGATCACAACGAACTCAGCCGGTTTTTCGGGCTCACCAGCACAAAACTCTAAACTCAAGCGAATCTAGCTTGACCCGAGGTTAACAACCTCCACTAGTTCAATCCCCTTGATAGAACTAGTACAAACAAATATAAGAATGTTTTACAATGATTCACAGCTCCTTAGTTGAGCAAATATTCAAAATAAAGTAAACAAGTTTAGAAAAGCCTGTTTAGAGATGATTGAATTTGAGCTTTTCTTCTTTTCTTCTTTTCCTCTTCTTCCTTTGGAATGATGAATCAAGCCTCAGCTTTAATCCCTCACAGTCGTTGCAGTTGAGAAGATTGGAAAGGAAGAAACAGAGCTTTTTCTTCAATTTGGGAAATCCACCGATTTTTTGATTTGAGCGCCTTGGATTCCTCTTTGAGCTTTTTGGAGTAGAAGGATTTGAGTTTGAATGATTTTCTCTTGAGATTTAGGCTCAGGCTTTCTTGGATTTTTGATTTAAAATTTTTCTATTTTTCGTCATCTTTTTCAAACGGGTGTTTTCTCCTTTTTATATTTCTTTTAATCCATTTTGGGAAGGAAACTAGCTGTTGGAGTGTACCTGGAAACAAAATATATCCGTTAGAAATTAGGTAAAAAGGAAATATTACCGTTAGAGCTGATCTGGCAATTTAAATTTTCGTCCCAGTCAGGTTGGAGTCGGCTCCAACTTTTCAGGTGTCGGCTCCAGATCGTTTTTCCAAAAATAGAAATTTCCGAGTTCGTTGAGGAGTCGGCTCCGAAAAAGTAAGTGTCGGCTCGCCATCGCCAGGTGTTGGCTCCTGAATACTGTGTGTGTCGGCTCCAGGATGCTCAAAAAATCAACGTTCTGTTCCTGCATCGGAGTCGGCTCCAGACACTGTAAGTGTCGACTCCGAAACTCTGGGTTTCAGCTCCGGACTGTATCAAAAATCAGAATAAAATTTGAATGGCCATGGGGTCGGCTCCAGGGATTCTAGGTATCGACTCCAGGTTCTGAAACTTTGAAATTGATGTTTTGCAGTTGATTCAAAACATGTTTCTTAATTTATTTAAATTGATCAAATAATTTAACTCCTGAAACACTTCTCAAATCCATTAGTAATCAAATAAATATACTCAATTCTTTATTAATCATCAAAATCAATAGTTGGGTCAACAATCTCCCCCTTTTTGATGATTATAAAAACATTGAGTATATGCATAGTATTCTTAAATTAAAATTTTTAAGAGAGTGATCCTCATAAGTAAGCTCCCCCTGAATAAGGTAGCTCCCCCTATGAAGTTCAAATAATCAATTGTTCGTGTTTAATTAAATACATGCTAATTAAAGCATAACCAATCAATGCATATATAACATAACTTTCTCCAATTAATCAATCAACTAAGCTTTAATTGAATTCCAATCAATTTCTAATCAATGCATATACGACATAACTTTCTCCCCCTTTTTTGTAATCAACAAAAAGATAAAAAAAGTTAAGTCAAAAGATCAAATTGATAGATTAAAAGATAATTTCATTTCATCAAAAGTCAAGTTTACAAAATAAAACTGAAATTTCATTAAAGAATTGCAAAATAAATTGAAATTTCATTAAAAAAAACTATGCTTTCATTACATTAGAAAGTACTTTCATTACATCAAAAATAGTACTTTCATTACATCAAAATTGAAACTTTCATTACATCAAAATTGAAACTTTCATTACATCAATATATATTAGTTCTAATTATCCTTGTTAAATGATCTACAATCTTCTGCATTCCTTCAGTCTAAAGCTTGACGTAGTCTTTTAATCTTTCATCAACAAAAGTACAAGCAGTGACAATTTTATTTGTAACTCGGCATTGCTCTTTGAATAGATTTCAAAATCTCCATAAATGTCTTTAAGTTCTTCAAAGATGTTCTTCAAATCACCACTTAAAGATACAGTAGAAGAGCTAAGAGTTGATTCAATTTTGGCAATCCGATCATCTAATGAATAAAGAGTTTCTTTAAGATTCATAAATTTGTTGTCAAACTCAGTCTTTAATTCATCCTTCTGAGCAGCAAGAAGATTTTTGAGTTGCTATAACTGAAGGTCTGAAAATCCGACTGAAGAAGCATGAAGTAGATGGAATCACTGGTACTGGGACAGGAGCAGGAGCAGGACTACTAGGATGTGGAGATGGAATCCTCATAGACGGACCATCCTCACAAGATACAGAATGTCTAGGCTCGGGGACTCTCTCATCCAAGTTCCCTTTCCTTTCCCACTGACCATTAATTTTAACAAATCCATTCGTGTAAAGTGGCCAAGCTATAATAATCAGTATGTCTCAGGCTCTTGGAGGGTTCATTATCCAAAATTACAACCCCTTGGCTTCTGAATACCATAGTTAAGATCATGCCGTAGGATAGTGATGATCTTCTCTTTCCTCCAGCCTCGGCCATGTAAAATATCATCATAGCAGCTAGATTAATGGGCTGACCGGTCAATACACTATCCATCACAACAATGTCCCGCTCGGAGACATACTCAAAACGTCCGGTCTTCGGAAACAAAATTCTGCTGCAAATGTTGTATAACAACCTTAATTCCAAGGGCAACTGATTAGCCCTAATTTCCTCAAATTCAGTAACCTCTCTCCCTAACATCCTTGATAGGGCAGCTGATCTCTCACTGTGCACATCAGCAGCTAATCCAGTAATGGGGATGTTCAGGAGATTTCTAATTTGTAAATGTAAGGTGAATCCGTTTTCCTCTAACAGTGCTTACTAAACCACCATCTCCTCTTGCTAAATTAAAGTAAAATTCCTTTACTAGTGCTGGGTATGTAGGAACATCAAGAGAACATACTTGATCCCATCCAAGCTCCTTAAGTTGCTACCAATCGAAAAACCCTCGGATTCAAAAAGTTCAAATCAACTTTTCTTCCCATAGTGATTACCCTCCCTGCTAGGGTATCTACCTGAGGTGAAGTGGCGTTAGGATTGTCTGAATCGGTGGAGGAATCTTCACTTGGAGACGGCTCACGGACGGGTCACCTTACGGAATGCTTCCCGTCATCACGGTCGCTCCAATCACCGAACCTCTCCTCTTAGGCGCCATTGAATCCGTAGGAAGGCTTGAGAGAAGTGGAATTAGAGATGGGGAGGTTTTGGAAGAGTTTTGAAGGGATTTGGTGGAGGATTCGAAGAGTAACGAAATGACTAGGTGTCGACTCTGCCCTAATAAATCGATTTTGGAATCCAGGTGTTGACTCCCGCAAAGTCGGGTGTCGACTCCAAGTTGCTAACACAGTCAGCACTCGAACTGAGTCGGCTCCACTTACACGGGTGTCGGCTCCAAGGTCAGGGACCGAGAGCGACACAGTCAGAGGTGTCGACTCCTCATTCTGAGATGTCGACTCCAATGACAGTTTCAGAGAAAAATAATTGAAATTCAACCATCTGAAACTTGTCAAAATATATTTTATAAAATCTTGATAAAATTTTGGAGTATTAAGAATCAAATACCTCAGATGACTAGATAATTTGTCCTTAGAATTATGAAAGGAATATCAAGAAATTAATATAGATCTAGAAAGTCATTCCTTATAGTTTCAAAATCAATCCAAAGGGTCACATATCCCTAATTCACCTCTAAGATAACAAAATCTCTCTTCACTCAAAGGTTTTGTAAATATATCAGCTAATTATTCTTCAGTATTAACATATTCAAGATAAATTTCATTATTAGCTACATGTTCTCTTATAAAATGATATCTAATTTCAATGTGTTTTGTTCTTGAATGTTGAATTGGATTTTTAGTTAGATTTATTGCACTTGTGTTATCACATCTAATTGGAGTTTTATCAAGTGTTATGCCATAATCTTCAAGTTGTCTCTTAATCCAAAGGATTTGAGCACAGCAACTTCCAGCTGCAACATATTCTGCTTCAGCAGTAGATAATGCAACCGAATTTTGCTTTTTGCTAAACCAAGAGATTAAGTTACTACCTAAGAATTGACATGCTCCACTTGTGCTTTTTCTATCTAATTTACATCCAGCATAATCAGAGTCAGAATAAGCAATCAAGTTTAATGTTGAGTCTCTAGAATACCATAAGCCTACATTTTTAGTTCCACTTAAATATCTTAAGATTCTTTTTACAAATTAAGTGAGATTCTTTAGGTTCAGATTGAAATAGCGCACAAACATACAGTAAACATTATATCTGGTCTACTAGCTGTTAAGTAAAGAAGAGATCCGATCATACCTCTATAATATTTCTGATCTACTTTCTTACCATCATCATCTTTATCCAATTTGCATGGACTCATAGGAGTTCCAAGTGGCTTGATTGACTCCATTCCAAACTTCTTGAGCAGTTCTTTTGTGTATTTGGCTTGATTGATGAAAATTCCTTCTTTGCTTTGTTTGATTTGAAGTCCTAGGAAGAAGTTGAGTTCTCCCATCATGCTCATTTCAAACTCACCCTGCATCAACTTAGCAAATTCTTGACATAACAAATTGTTAGTAGCACCGAATACAATATCATCAACATATATTTGTACTACTAATAAATCCTTGTCTTTTCTTTTCAAAAATAGTGTTTTATCAACATTTCCTCTTATGAAATCATTTTCAATTAGAAATTTACTTAATCTTTCATACCAAGCTCTAGGTGCTTGTTTTAAACCATATAGTGCTTTGTGTAATTTAAAAACATGATTTGGAAATTCATGATCTTCAAAACCAGGTGGTTGTTCAACAAAAACTTCCTCATTTATAAATCCATTTAAAAATGCACTTTTAACATCCATTTGAAATAAATTGATATGCATATGACATGCAAATGCAAGTAATAATCTAATTGCTTCAAGTCTAGCTACAGGTGCAAAAGTTTCATCAAAATCAATTCCTTCTTCTTGATTATATCCTTTTGCAACTAATCTAGCTTTGTTTCTAATTACTATGCCATTTTCGTCTAATTTATTTCTAAATACCCATTTTGATCCTATACAGAATGATCTTTAGGTCTATCTACAAGAGTCCAAACATTATTCCTAGTAAATTGATTTAATTCTTCTTGCATAGCTAACATCCAATTATTATCTTTTTCTGCTTCTTCAATAGTTTTAGGTTCAATTTGAGATACAAATGCAAGATGATTATTGATGTTTCTCATTGATGATCTAGTTCTTACTCCTTGAGATGGATCACCTATAATTAATTCTTTTGGATGACCATAGGCATATCTCCAATCTCTAGGAAGATCTACATCATTGTGATTTGCATCAACAACATCAACACTAGGAGAATCATTATCTTTAGCTTCTTGTTCATGATCCGAAGATACATCTATATTCAGTTTTTCAATATCTCTTTCTAGAATGTTTGTATCTTCCTCATCATCAATCTTTTCAGAACTTGATGCTAAAGATTCATCAAAAATTACATGAATAGATTCTTCTACAATTAAATTTCTCTTGTTAAACACTCTATAGGCTTTACTAGATGTTGAATACCCTAAGAAAATGCCTTCATCAGATTTTGCATCAAATTTTCTAGATTATCTTTACCATTATTATGAATGAAACATTTACAACCAAATGCATGAAAGTAACTTATGTTTGGTTTTCTATTATTCCATAGTTCATAAGGAGTTTTCTTAATGATTGGCCTAATTAGAGCTCTATTAAGAATGTAGCACGCCGTGTTTATAGCTTTCGCCCAAAAGTATTTTGGTAGGTTGCTTTCACATAGCATGGTACGGGTCATGTCTTCTAAGGTTCTATTTTTCCTTTCAACTACTCCATTTTATTGCGGTGTTCTAGGTGCTGAAAAATTATGATGAATGTCATTTTCTATGCAAAAGTTTTCAAATAAATGATTTTCAAATTCAGTGCCATGATCACTTCTTAGAGACACTATGGTGTTGTTTTTCTCATTTGTGACCTTCTTGAAGAATTTCAGAAATAATGAAAGGTCTCATCCTTTTGAGCTAAAAATAATACCCAAGTGTATCTAGAATAATCATCTACAATCACAAGACCATATTTCTTTCCTCCTATACTTGTGGTTCTAGTAGGTCCAAAAAGATCCATGTGAAGTAGTTCAAGTGGCCTAGAAGTGGAAACAATATTTTTAGTTTTGAAAGAATTTTTAGTTTGTTTTCCAAATTGACATGCATCGCAAATTTTGTTATTTTCAAAATCTAGTTGTGGAAGTCCTTTTACTAAATCCATTCTAATTAATTTTGAAATAAGGTGTGTGCTTGCATGACCTAATCTACGATGCCATAACCAACCAATCTCATTCATATTAGCATTATTAGCAACTAAGCAATGATTACTAGTAGACAAATTGTCTAAATCAATCAAGTATATATTGCCATTTCTATTTCCAATAAAAATAATGCTATTATCAATGGGATTAGAAACAGTGCAGATTGATGCTTCAAATGATACTTTAAAACCTTTATCACATAATTGACTAATACTTATTAGATTATGTTTTAACCATTAACATATAAGACATTTTCAATATATGTGGAGGGAGTTATTTGAATTTTACCAAACCCCATGATTTGGCCTTTGCCATTGTCACCAAATGTAACAACTCCTCCTCTTTTGCTCTTAAGGGTGATGAATTGATCCTTGTCACCCGTCATGTGTCTTGAGCAGCCACTATCGAGATACCACTTTTGCTTTGATCTTTTGGCCGCAAGACACTCCTGCAAAAATAATTAAGTCTTATATTTAGGTACCCAAGCCTTCTTGGGTCCTTCATGGTTAGTAGCATAAAAAATTGTTCCTTTGGAACCCAAATTTTCTTGCCTTTACTACTTAAATTTTTGTTACTATTTCTCATGTTACATTCATAGGTTTTATGACCTTTCTTGTTACAATGATGACATGTAACATTATCTCTATTTTTTCTTTTCTAAAGAAGTTTTTGACAAATTTTTGTTTTAAGTTAGGTCTATATTAAACCAGCTTTATCATATATGGCTCTTTGATTGCTTAACAATAAATTAAGTTTTTCAGAACTATAAGTAAATTTATCAACAACACTTTTATATTTATCAACTTCCTTCTTTAATTTATCATTTTCATTAGAAATTGATTCCTTTTCTTTTGTCAAATTATCATTTTCAGATTTTAGTATTTTAATCTCATTAGTAAGATTGTTCTTTTCTTTATAAAAATTGAGCTATCATTTTTCAAAGACTTGTATTTCTTTTTCAAAATTTTAAAGTCATCTACTAGTTCATTGAAAGCTTCAAATAATTCATCGAAAGCAAAATCATCACAAGGGTTTTCAGAACTTACCTCATCATCCTCGTTTGCCATGAAGCAAATGTTGGCAACCTCTTTTTGTTCTTCCTCCAAAGAGGATTCATTGCTGTCGCTCCAAGTTGCAACATAGGCTTTCTTCTTCTTCTTGAAAGTCTTCTTTAGTTGAGGACAATCGTATCTAAAGTGCCCCGATTTCTTACACTCATAGCAAATCAAGGGTCTTTCTCTTTGTCCTTATCCTTATCCTTTTCTTTTTCTCCTTCCATCTTAAATCCAGATTTCTTCTTGTGGAAGGGTCTCTTTCTTCTCATGAATTTTTTGAATTTTCTTACTAGAAGGGCTGTCTCATCATCATCTTCTTCACTATCACTGCAGCTTTCCTCATTTTCTGCAGCCTTAAGAGCTATAGTCTTCTTTTTCTTGACTTCCTCCTCTTGATATTGTTTCATGGTTAGCTCATGAGTCATCAAGGATCCAAGTAGCTTCTCCAGGGGTAATGTGTTGAGGTCTTGGCTTCTTGGATTGCTGTCACCTTTGCTTCCCAAGTCCTTGGAAGTGACCTAAGAATTTTGCGAACAAGTTCAGAATTAGTATAGGTTTTTCCAAGACTTTTCAAACCATTCACAATATCGGTAAATCTAGTGTACATGCAAGCTATAGTTTCAGTTTGCTCCATGCTAAATAATTCATATTTATGAACAAAAATATTTATTTTAGATTCTTTTACTTGGTTTGTACCCTTATGGGTAACCTCTAATCTATCCCAAATCTCTTTTGCGGAATTACATGTAGAAATGCGATTAAATTCATTAGCATCTAATGAACAATATAAGACATTCATGGCCTTAGCATTGAGCTGTGCCATTTTCCTATCATTATCATTCCAATCCCTTTCGGGCTTCGGAACAATAGTGCCATCAACAATGTGTGTGGGTGTACTAGGTCCATTAGTTATAATACCCCACAATTCATAATCAGAAGCTTAAATGAATGTCCTCATTCTTGCTTTCCAATATGAATAGTTGGAACCATTAAATAAGGGAGGTCTATTTGTAGAATGACCTTCGGCAAATGATCCAACATGAGCTGCCATTTGGATCTTTAGCTCTTGATCGTGTGACCAAATAAACAATAAGCACTTGCTCTGATACCAATTGTTGGCCCAGATGGCAACCCAAGAGGGGGGGATGAATTGGGTTCTTTAAAAAATTTGACCTTTTTAAAAATTATCTGCTCTAAGACAAATGAAATTAATTGCAATGCAAATATAAAGCACAAACAAGAAGATAAAGATAGAGATAATGAATGCACGACAAACACAAGGATTTTATAGTGGTTCGGTGTATCCAACACCTACGTCCACTCCCAAGATTCACTTGGGTCCACACTATAACCAACTAGATTACAGCCGAGTTATTTTACAAGAGCACAACTCACAACTTGTTGTTTTCCTCCGGGATCACAATGAACCCAGCCGGTTTTCTGGGCTCACCAGCACAAAACCCTAAACTCAAGCTAATCTAGCTTGACCCGAGGTTAACAACCTCCACTAGTTTAATCCCCTTGATAGAACTAGTACAAACAAATATAAGAATGTTTTACAATGATTCACAGCTCCTTAGTTGAGCAAATATTCAAAATAAAGTAAACAAGTTTAGAAAAGCCTGTTTAGAGATGATTGAATTTGAGCTTTTCTTCTTTTCCTCTTCTTCCTTTGGAATGATGAATCAAGCCTCAGCTTTAATCCCTCACAGTCGTTGCAGTTGAGAAGATTGGAAATGGAAGAAACAGAGCTTTTTCTTCAATTTGGGAAATCCACCGATTTTTTGATTTGAGCGTCTTGGATTCCTCTTTGAGCTTTTTGGAGTAGAAGGATTTGAGTTTGAATGATTTTCTCTTGAGATTCAGGCTCGGGCTTTCTCGGATTTTTGATTTGAAATTTTTTCTATTTTCCATCGTCTTTTTCAAACGGGTGTTTTCCCCTTTTTATAGATTTTTTTTAATCTGTTTTGGGAAGGAAACTAGCCGTTGGAGTGTACCTGGAAACAAATATATCCATTAGAAATTAGGTAAAAAGGAAATATTACTGTTAGAGCTGATCTGGCAATTTAAATTTTTGTCCCAGTCAGGTTGGAGTCGGCTCCAACTTTTCAGGTGTCGGCTCCAGATCGTTTTTCCAAAAATAGAAATTTTCGAGTTCGTTGAGGAGTCGGCTCCGAAAAAGTAAGTGTCGGCTCACCATCGCCAGGTGTCGACTCTCGAATACTATGTGTGTCGGCTCTAGGATGCTCAAAAATCAACGTTCTGTTCCCGCATCGGAGTCGGCTCCAAACACTATTAGTGTCGACTCCGAAACTCTGGGTGTCGGCTCCGAAACTCTGAGTGTCGGCTCCGGACCGTATCAAAAATCAGAATAAAATTTGAATGGCCATGGGGTCGGCTCCAGGGATTCTAGGTGTCGACTCCAGGTTCTGAAACTTTGAAATTGATGTTTTGCAGTTGATTCAAAACATATTTCTTAATTTATTTAAATTGATCAAATAATTTAACTCCTGAAACACTTCTCAAATCCATTAGTAATCAAATAAATATACTCAATTACTTTATTAATCATCAAAATCAATAGTTGGGTCAACATAATGATAGAGGTAGAGGTAGATCTAAACTAATATGAATAAAAATAATTTAAAAAGATATAACTATTTGTAATTTGAGTATCGACTTAGTCTTGAATAGAGTAGAGCGAAGAAAGTAGATAAAATATTTTTTAAATAAATATTCTATATAACATCAATAATTTGTAAATTTTATCCAAAAATATATTTAATTATTTATTTTATTAAAAAATATTTTTTAAAAAAAATAATTTCATGATAATTCTATTATTGGGTCTAAGAATAAAAAATATTTATTTTTATCAAAGATCATATATATATATATATATATATATATATATATGATGTGGTTGACCAGTCACATTACAGTTAACGGAGGAGGCTGATTGATGAAGGTAAAATCAAACAACTAAGCCCTTTGTTATGGTCCGACGTGTCACCCTCAGCCTTAGTCTCAATACCGGCTCCAAAATCAGCCTTGGCACCAACTCAGAGTCGGCCTTAATACTGACTCCAAGGTCAGCCTCGGCACCGACTCCAGCGCGACTCGGCACCGACTCCAAAGTCAGCCTCGACACTAACCCCAGAGTTGGCCTCGACATCGACTCCAATGTCGGCCTCGGCGCCCATGTGGCCCACTACCGACTGCAACCGCTACATAGCCCACCTACCACCTACTATCGTACATAGTCCATGCCACCTGCCATCCCACGTGGCCTATCTATCGATTATATAAATAAATAAATATATATATATATATATATATATATAGAAACTTAGAACATCTAAAATATGTGAGAACTAATTTAATAATTTTTTTACATAAAATTTATAACTTTTTTAAAAAAGTAAATCTTTTTTTATTGATTAAAACAACTTTTCCATGTTGTCGCCGGTTTCGACACCTCACCATCTGGAGATATCCATTGAGCGAATTTGGACTGTATCTCATCAACCAAATTATTTTGCACTCGAATTGCCCTTCGTATCTACGCTACGAGACCGTGATTCCGTGACGAGCAATAAAATAAATAAAAAAAAGACGCCACTATTATCATATCCAACATAAATTTCTCCAACTGCTTCATTTTCCTCTCGGTTTCACCTCCTCGGTGCCTTTTTACCATCCCCTAGTTTCAAAAGCCATCGACACATGCAATCGAGCTTCTCATGGCCTGTTTTCTTTCTAGGTTTAGCCGTTCTCTTCTTCGTTTTGAGGAACCCCCCACCTCCTCTTGGCAAAATAGCAGATGAGTTGCCCAAATCCATCTATGATATCACTGTTAAGGTATGGGGTTCTTATACTCATTCACTTCCAGGATTTTATGTCTCAAGTCCTTTAATTTGTCCTTGGTTCTGGGATTTTCAAGTGCCATCTTCTAGTGTTTGCTGTCAAGATGTGATTTTGGCCATGCCCATGAGTTAAAAAACCAATCTTTTAATTATCGTCAATCTACGGTATATATTTGGAGATTGGTTTGGTCACAATGGGATTGAAATTGTTTTTTCTCCTGAAAAATTTTTTCTTGTTTTCTAATAGAAACATGCTTGTAGGAAATTGCTTGGACGCTGTTATAATGTACTTCTAAGTTGATTTGATATAGCGTGTTATTTTGTGTTTCTTATTTTGCTTCACTTCTTCTGATGGAATCCTATTGCAGGATATAAACGGCAACGATGTGAACCTGAGCACATACAGTGGAAATGTTCTTCTTATTGTCAATGTTGCTTCGAATTGGTATGTACTCAAATGAAATTTAATGAATCAAAGAACTCTATTTAAACCTGAAATAATTCTGGAGTTCATTTCTTTCTAAAACTCAGTTTGTGCGATAGGCTTTAAGATTGAGGGGATCCAAAGGTTGGATATTGTGTGGGTTGAAAATGTTCTGAAACGAAAGCTTTCTTGCTGCTTCAGACCAAGAAATGACAAGTTAACCTTGCTGTTAGGCTTTAACTTTTTCCTGATATATAGGTAGATATAATTTAGATAAAATGGTTACAAGAGATGCTGGAGAAGATTGTGGGAAGTCCTAAAGCATTTGTTTTTGGCTTACCATAAGTTGTTGCTTGCATATGATTTTGGACTTCTACAAGCTTGTGTCTCTTTGAATGAGGTGTCTTTGTTAACTGATCCAAACGAAAATAAATTCAGATTAAATAGCATTTTATAAAAGCCCTCCATCATGAAATATATTCGTTTCTTTAATACACATACATGGTGTGAAATTTTGCACAGCTTCATTTTTGATGATCCTTGTAAATTCATCTTTTAGGTTTCAATTTTTCACGGAGTCATGTGAATTTAAGTTAGATTTTGAGAAGTCATCCTGAATTTCTATTCTGAGGCATAGCATTTCATCCAATCAAGAAACAAGTTTTTGGTGTTTCCATGAGCATGCCTGCTGTTCTTTCACAAGAAAGAAACATTGCAGCATTATTATGTGTTTTTCTTTTTTGGACTATATGATGCTAAATCAAACAATGTGGCATTTAATCTATTGCTGATTGAAGATACTGGAGATGGACATAGGTGCCAAATGAATAATATGATCCCGAAGTTGAAACTGAAAATCATACTCTTATGTTTTTTAACTACATCAAAGTGTCAAAGTACTAGATATTTTTTATGCTCCAAACAATTCTGTTTGACTGGCAAGCTACTTGATTAGTTATCATGGTGTATTTCCTCAGCATCCAACTGATTTTTCATGTTAGACCAGTATTCTAGGTTTTGCAAGTACTTTCGGATGCATAGACGCTATAAATGTATAGGACTAACACCAACTTGAAACATTTTAATGACTAAGCATGCAATTGCGACACATCATTATCATCAATAAATAACAGTTGATTTACATTGAATCATTTTTCACTAACTTAGAATTTCTCATAGCAGTTCATGTAGTTTTAACTTAGATCCTGTTTTTTTGTCAAAGTTGCAGTAGTTTTTCAGATGTCATTTTTGTGCTAGATAGTTCATTGATAGTGAGTCTCAATCGATGCAGTGGATTGACTCATTCCAATTATAAGGAGATGAATATTCTATATGAAAAATACAAAGATAAAGGTCTTTTTATTATCCCTTTCTCCAAGCTGTTCCATCATCTCAACTATCCTTGAGAAGGATCTAAGCATCGGAGTTGCTTCTGGATATTTGGTAAATAGGATTTGAGATATTGGCATTTCCATGCAACCAATTTGGTGGCCAAGAGCCTGGAAGCAATGAGGAGATTCAGGAAGTTGCCTGCTCAATGTTGAAAGCTGAGTTCCCCTTATTTGATAAGGTAAATGAAAAAACAAGAAAGTTCATTCTGCAAAAATCATAAGTTTTCTTCATTTGAGGACTTATATGCTTTCCATGGTGTGGGAGTGGTGATCTGCATGGAATATGTATGAAAAAACAAACATTGTGTGTTCTTTACATCAAATTCTTTGCTATATTTATCATTTTTTGTCATGGTATTAGATAGATTACTGTGAAAAACTGAGTGAAGGATATGGTTGACTTCATCTTCAACAAGGAAATGTAGTCTTAATTCTAGAAGCCCTGTTCACAGCTGATGTTAAGAAGCAGAATGATCTTCATGCAGCATCCTTGTTCTTGAAAGCATCTTATTATGTTAAAGTCCTTGTGTTGTGGAAAAAATAAAAACTAATTCCTGTTCTCTCTCCCTCTTTCTGAGGGAAAGGAGTGCCAAAGTCCACCTGGTTCATGGTAAAATTAAGAGGCAAATAAGATTATAGCCTAGTGATTGCATGTCCTCTATTTGGAGCAGGTTCCTTGTATAGAACTTTGGAAGCGTTCCCCAAATATTTGACATATGCAATTCTTTCATCTTGCAATAAATGATTGGTGCTACTTTCACTATTGTTCTCAAAAATAAAAAGGGGTGAGACTCAATTTGTTGAATAAAAACTATTATAAATTAAAATTTGCACCTTCAGACATGCTTTTACGTGTCAATGAAACAAAAGATAAATAAATTTCCCTGAAAGAATGGTTTGAAGATGCCTTTCAAATGTCTCTAGCCGTTAGCTTGGAGGTATTTACAGAATCTGCATGCCATATGTTAGGCGCTAGCTTCTGATTCACTATTTAAAAAATGAAATGCAATGAAACCAAATGATTTGACTTGCTTGTAATACACATTTCTTGCATCTGTTGTTTTCCAAAGCTGCTTAGACCTTTCTCCCCGAGAAACTAAATTCCATAAACTAGTTACTATATCTTATCAAGAGTTGAGTACTGAACACAAGTAGCTCTTGGTCAAACCCTAACCCTTCGTAAAAGCTTAACAAAGACACTTTGGGATGGATATGGGTCTGCCTGAAGCATCAAAGACAACCTATCTTATTGTTATGCAATTTAAGCTCAAAACCTTTCCCTAAATGCACAAGGAGTCTTGATCAAGGTCCGCAAAATCAATATCGAGACCTATACTGGTATATTATTGGTATGATATGGATTGGTACGATATGCATCCCATATCGAGACATGATACTATTCTTTTTGCACTCTTAACCACTCAGTATCGAATGATTCGAGTTGGTTCTAGTCGGTTTGGGCCAATTTAGTTTACACTGAATCAAAACTCGATACTATATATCAATATGGTGTGGTATGGTCGGTATAGATTAGTATGATAGATCTCTCCATGAAAAGTAAAAAATGATAACTTTAGAAGTGAAAGCTTCAATTAATAGTGGGTTTAGTAGCAAAAGATGCAATTCTGCCAGCGGAACATATTTATAAGAAAAATAGATTAAAAACAATAACCGTTCATTACTACTTTCATTATTTTGAAGAAATTGATGGAGTTCTTGTTGGTCTTGAATTTATTTATATAATTTTCCCTCGAATAGATGTAGGTATTTTTCGTGAAAGATGACTTGGGAAAAAAATTCCTCATGCAGAAATATGTGTAACTCACAGACATCTTTTCCAGATTGAAGTGAATGGGAAGAATGCTTCACCCCTCTACAAGTACCTAAAATCACAGAAAGATGGATTCCTGAGTAATAGCATCAAGTGGAACTTCACAAAGTTTCTTGTGGACAAAAATGGAAAGGTTGTGGAGAGATATGCGCCTACCACCTCACCTTTGAAAATAGAGGTTCAATTTCTTTACTCTACATCTGTTATTTTATCTCTGTCTGTTGCATTCTTATAGTAGCCATTCTTTTTGCAGAAGGACATGCAAAAACTGCTGGAAGGTTCATGAATCCCAGACCTCATAGTCTCAAACCTATAAATGAGTAATACGAGGTTATGTGTATAATACTGAATAAGGTGCTAACACTTTGTTGAGTTTCCTTGTAAGTGGAAATTATATGAGTCTGGAAAAGTGCTTTAAAAACATTATCTTTATCTTTTTTCGTCTTTCAAATCTTGTGCTTTTTTATATTTTAATGTGAGTAGCGATAATATGATGGTAATTGGATTCTGAAAGATGCTTTACTTCTAGTCATTTCATGCAAGGGAAGAAAATCATTTTCTTGTTTGTCAATAATTTTGGTGCATAAAAGAAATAAACCATGAACACAAAGAAGCATAAGAAGCCAATGGAATTTTATATTAAATATTTAGGAGAAACCCTAGATACAATAGAACATGGTTCAGTTCAACTCTTTCCATTTTCTCCAAATAGTAGCATTATGAAGTGCAATTCAGGCCATGGCCCAATTGTTGCATCTCTTCTTTCTTTGGAGGCTCATGGTTCATACCTTGAACTTGACAAAAAGTTAGCAAAAAGTTAGCGGGTTTCAATTGAGTATAGATTGGTTCAGGTCAAAATTGGATTAACCCTTTAGACATGATTAATAAACAAGTTGAGCCTCGGATTACCCCGCTAATTCAAAATTGGCTCACAATTGACCCAATTATTAAATGGGTCAATTCATGTAGCATGACTCATCAACTCAGATGCAATATGTTAGACTTATTTATCCAAGTTAATGTCACCTTTTAATTAATTATTATTATATGATAGTAATTATATACTTAAGGATTTTATGTTTATATCTCCTTTTTTTCCTTGAATGAATTTTTTACGGTTTTGCTTTTGTTATGATTTTGAATATATAATTATTTTATAAGTAAGTTGGTATTAAACATGTGACACAAGTTATATAGGTCATATGGCTCATACGGGCCATGCATTCATGTCAATCCAAACATGATATGATTATTAAATGCATTGTGCATGCTATGTCGTATAACCTGTGTAATATACAGGACGAGTTTGGGTTTAGATTTTTAACCTGATTAATAAACAAGTCCACTTTGGGTTAACCCATTTATCGTTACACTTTGAAGTTGATCCAGCCTATTTATAACCTATTGACATGATTTGCTACCTCTAGGTGTGATCTGCCAAGAACATTTAGTTTGGTCACCCAGGTGCCTAGGCTAAAGCCTAAGAGGGGTTGGCTGACCACCACCTCCTCTATGTAAAAGTAAAAAAGAAATAAAAAAATGAAATAGAGAGGATTATAAAGCCTTTCTTTCCTAGGGTGGGCAGGAAGGATTTTGATACTACGTGAGTCCTGATTTGATTCATGGTTAAGGCTTTAGAGTAGAATCAGGGGAATCGACAAAGTTTATGCCAGTTTGCTGCTAAACAATTTTGTTGCCCACTTTTTTCTTAAGCATAGAAGAGATATTTTGAAAAGCATATAGCCCCATTTTTCCAACTAATGCAGTGAATCCAAATAAAACTACAAATGGGTCCTAATTCTACTTTAATTTAAAGTGAGTTAGGGTTAGCTCAATGTGGGCTAAACCATTTAATCTGGGCTAGATTTTAATGTGGGAATTGACAAAGTTTATGCCAGTTTGCTGCCAAACAATCTTTGTTGCCCACTTTTTTCTTAAGCGTGGAATAGATATTTTTTAAAAGCCTATAGCCCCAGTTTTTCCCACCAACCCAGTGAATCCAAATAAAACTTCGAATGGGGTCCTAATTCTACTTCAATTTAAATTGCGTTAGGTTCATCTCACTATGAGCCAAACCAATTTAGTCTAGGCTAGATTTCCATAAGCTCATGTGTCATAGTCAAAATCTTCTATGCTTGGTGCTACATTTGCTTCAGTACTCTCTAAAGTCATGCTCCAGTGACTGCTTCCGAAGCAATTGTCAAGAGCTCCCCCTTCCTGCTCTGGCTTCTGCTTCGAATTTAGGTAATTGAGGTTCATACTAGCTTAAAGCATAAGAAAGGGTTGATGACAGCAAGCAAGCATTCTCCAATGAAATATGTTTGTGTGTCAATCTTGCTCTGATAGATAAAGTAAAACAATGACGTTAACTTCCATTATGCATGCCCACTTATGCATCAAGGGTGATGACAATGAGAAAAGGCATATGAATTGTTTTAATTAGATGGGTGAAGTCCTGTGAGCGCATGCCTAACCATTTCAACATTCATTGGTGTTTCAGTTGCATGTAGCCAAATGGCTACTGTGGATGGAGCAGTTAAATGCTTATTAGTTTGGTATAAGACCATTGGTTTCTTGCTATTAATGAATATATGACATAAATTGTTTAAGGTGGAAATACATTGAGACTATTTATATATCATCTAATTGGTGTCATTAGAATCTGACCTGTTGGAATCTTCACCATAAAAGCTATTCACTCAAGATCCAATGCACATGGAGAATGGGAGGATGAACGAGTAGGGGTAGCAATGGAAGTAGGGAGGGTGAAGGAAGATGAGTTGATTAGAGATTTGAAGTTGGTTGCCTGCTTTTAGTTGCAAGATATGTGTCATAGGAGAGCTAATGCTATTTACATGAGTTAGAGGAGCTCATGAATAGTCACATGAATTTAGTGTTATGCCTTCTGAACTGTTTAATGTCACGAAGAGGTTTGATGAATCAATATCTACATCATCTACCATGGAATCCATTCTTGCGAGTCAGAGAAAGTCAAGAATATTCCATAGATATGACCTTCACATGGTGGATTGTTTACAGATTTAAGAGACTTGAGCAAGCAAAGGTGAGGTAACCATACGAGTACTGATCATATGATGCTCATATATTTACATCAGTTGATAGTCTATAAGATGGCTCACCAATGATAACTCTGCTGGTTTATATTAAGACATCAAGTTGAACTTTTATTTTTGTAGCATCTCCATTTTTAACCATTATTACTCACTCATGAGACAGGAAGAGGATATATCTGCACTTCTTGCCACTACAAGACCATTCAACTACCACTGAGTCCTTCAATTATTTATCATATTGTTTATTATAACAAACATAGTCTTCGTACTGATATATCATTTGTGCTTTTGGTAATATTTGGACATGATGTCATAAATCTCTAATAACTCTTGAAGGACATATCTTGCATGCTGTGACAATAAGCAGGATTGCAATTAAACTGCAACCACCTCTCCTGTTTGGGAAGTAACCTTACCATCTATTTCAGATAGCTCTTTAGGAATACGAGGATCATGCCTGTAGACATACCTCTTTGCCCAGTACAAATAATTCAAGAAAGCCACTAGTTCAAGGACTGTAAGTAACCAATAAAACCAATCAAGGTGGCTCTTGTTTAAGTTGGCTCCCTCTAACCACCCCCTTCCACTATCACCATGTCTGGTAGCTTTGTTCACAATGTCAACCAGGAAAGTTCCCAAGAGGGATGCTAACCCAAGCACACACCAGAATATGGCTGTTCCTATTGATTTCATTCCTCTTGAAGCTTCGCCATTAAAGAATTCCAGTAACCCAACAAATGAAGTTACATCAACTATGCCCAGAAGGAAGAATTGCAGTCCTAGCCAAAACACAGACATGGGGACACCAGTTTCAGAGTTTTCTAGCCCATTCTCTTCTGCTACGTTCTTTCTTTTCCTTTCCACCAATGCTGCCACACATGTTGCAAATGATATAGTAAGAAAACCAATAGCCACGCGTTGCAAGTTAGTGATACCACCCACATAGCCTGTGATCCTTCGTGCCAAAGGCACGATGAATTGATCGTAGATTACTAGGATCACCATCTGAAAGATCACTGGAATTACGAAGAGAGATGCAGGGGAGATGTGGATTTTTCCAAGCTTTGTGTTCATAGTGCTGCCTTGCTGGACAGTGAATGTCAAGAGGAGGGGATTAGGTAGGTAACCAAAGACAGAGCTGATTAAGATGGGAAGCATTCGGAGTACAATTTTTGTCTCCTCCACTTGGGTTACAGTGCAGGACCAAGTTCCTTTGTCTCCATGTTTAATTGAAGCTTTATCAAGGAATCTATAAGAAGTAAACATTTGTCAATTTTCCTAGGAATACATAAGTCATTATCTGAACAATAATGCTATTTTAAACTTCAGTTTGGACTGCAAATTGCTTTAGATTCTACATGGCTCAAGGTTTTTTCTGTCACTATGCTTTTTTTATTTTCCTTGAGGCATGCACATGCTCAGAATAGAGAGACTGGATGATGTTGGGACTAACCTGAAACCCTTGGTGTGAGAAAGGACTTCATCACGATCCATATCCTCAATATTATGTTGCAATTGGTCTAAATTTTCAGGCAACACGAGCTTTCGATTTTTGAATGCAGCCACAAAAACCTGAAGGTGGGCAAATCAGTGAAACATAGCACTCATCCCCGTATATATGATTAAGTTTGTTTATAAGAAACTTGAGACATGCTGATCAACCAAAACAAAATAAGAGTCTTGATCCCTATAATCAAACATATCATATTAAATCCAACTTCTTATTGAGAAGTTTTACCTGCCATATTCGAGTTAGAGGACTTCCTTTTGGTATCTGAATGCGATAGAAAGAGGCACCACTAGCTACAACTAAAATTCCTAAGAGAACAGCAAGAGCAGAGACACCAAGACCAATATCCCATCCCTTGTTGTTCTCAATCCACACCACAAGAGTAAGGCCTATGAAACCTCCTAATGAAACGCCAAAGGTGAACCAGTTGAAAAAGCTGGTCTTGTGTTGTAACTCAACTTGGTCCTCACTGTCGAATTGATCTCCTCCCAAAGATGGTAAGGCAGCACGCACGCAGCCCTCACCTAAGGCAATGGTGTACAGGGCGATGTAAAGCAGGGTAGAGTTTGAGCCATGAACTTGCTCACAGATACTCTGTTGCCCATTGATCTCACAGTCTGATGGATGGAGTGATGGGAGGTGTGCTTGCAATGCCAGCAATGCATAACCCTGAAATAAGATATTGATGCATTCAAAACAAAGAGCAATTTATGGAACAGGTCTCAAGATATTGATTCCATAATACAAAATAAATAACAGAAAAAAGAAAAAAAGAGAGATATATTCGGTGAGCCTCACACTTTTCTGATGGATAAATATGTACAAACAAATTAGAATAAATCATGGACAAACTGCCCAAGTCCATGCAGCAGAAAGAGAGAGATATGTTACCAAGCATACGAAAGGGCCGAATATAAGTATGGTTTTAAATCTTGTGATGTATGAGTCTGAAAGAAAAGCTCCTAACAGAGCAAACCCGCATGCAGCACCAATGAAGTTTGTGACTGTGGTCGAAGAGCTCGAAATGCCCATATGCATGGTGCCATGTAGGTAGTTAACCAGGTTCAGCATGTTGGCGATATTGGCTATGTTTGTCATGGTTACCATGACTACAAAACAAACAAACTCATTAATTCTCAGACAATAGAATTCAGAATCCCATTTTTGTCTCATATTATTTGTTAGCTGCATTTTTCTAATCAGATGACCAGAGAGGTGTGAGGATTGCCACTTACAATTGAGGAAATATGTAGTTCTGACTCCCCCATGCCTCCTTTTGTTAATTGGATTTCCTCTCCAATCTACAAAGCCCTGAATTGCCATGGTGCTTTTAGAACAACTTCAAGCTTCTTTTCAAGTGCTCTTTTAACTTGTGATTCTTCAATCCAAGAAGCCAGGACTATATATCCACGTTCAGTGGACTATTATAAGGTAGATCCATGACTAAAACAAGGCTACTGGTTAGAAAAAGGCCACAGTACGTGGATTAGATTGACCAAGTTACAGTTGACTAACTCATAAATTCTTACGTCGCCCATCACAGAGAAAGAAGCTGCCATTTCTCCACTATCCTTTATCATGACTGAGCTACCATCTTCATCAGCTTGCATTATCCGTATGATAAATTATGATAAGAATCATATTTTATCACAAGCCTTTCCTTAGTCAAGGATCTTGGATAACTACGTACAACCATTACCTTGCTTGACTACTGCTGCAAAGGACAAAACGGTACCAATAATTCGCCAACTGGGTCAGAAGGAATTTCTCTGATTTTTTTTATTCTTTTTCCTTCTTCTTTCTGTATCATATGTAGCTTTGGTATTTTATTCAGCCTACCATCTGGGATTTTTGCGAGTCTTGAGAAGCTATACTGGTCTTCTTGTGAGGATGGACAAAATTACAACAGTGAAGAGATCCAACCAATCATGAAATCAGGAGCTTGCATATAAGAATTCTAAGTTGATAGCTGAAATATAATTTAACTGATAATTTGAGTTGATAATTATAGTTTGGTTGATTGAGTTTACACTATCAGATATGCATGCAAATAAAGTAATTAGCATACACAGCTACAAGCTCTGAACTTGGATGCCGGATTCCTTTTTTTGGACGGGGAGAAGCTAGAGAGCTAACACCCAATTGTCATGACTAATTTTTGCACCTGAAAGGCAGTCTATTTCTTGAATCAAACAAGAAATGACCACTGAAATGGTTGTTTTCTATTACACACTACCCATCTTTCCGATGGATTATACATCCTTACATTTTCTAACCATGATTTTTTTTCAGAGCTCTGCTTCTCTTCTCTCATGCCTGCTGCTTCAAGCAGTGAAGGTTCATACTTGCTCCACACAGACATACATAACAGTTTTGGTTTAATGTAGTCATATGGATGATGGTGTTGATTTAGCAATTACATACTTTGAGAACAAGTGCTTTTTCTGGTTTAGCAAATCATCTTCTCACTAGACAGGCATGAAATATCAAAGCTAGAAGATTCAATGAGACTGCTTGTATATTATTTACTAGATGCTATCAGAACCTCATACTTGGCTTGAAAGACCTCTCAAAATCTAATATGTTGTATATATAAGAATCAAAAATCAGAAAAGCTTACTTCATTGCTTATATCGAGTTCTTGTACTGCACATGGGAAGTAAGATGATGAACAAGGAGTGGGGATAGCAAGGAAAATAAAATGAGACTACAAGTGAGTTGCGTGTTTTCATTGTAGGATTTATGTCATATTAGAGCTAAATTAATTTATTATACAAGTCACAGTAACTCACAAATATTCACTTGATATTAGCTTAGCATAACATTGTTTACATCAACATAACATATGATGAATTGATAAATGGTAAAGAGCTGCTCCTATCTACTATGAGTTTTTAGAAATTAAAGAATATTTTCCTTAAAAAATAGATTTATGAATAGACAACTGACATGAACTTCATGTGCTCAGCAGTTTACATAGTTAGGATACTTAAGCAAGAAAGGTTAGGTATGAAAATGATATTATGGTATTTTATGTAGAAGTCAGCTGTTGATTTGTAAAATGATTCACCATCTATGAGCCCATTAATTTTAGGCCATGATGTTAAAATATTATCATTGCAATCTCTCCATCTTCAATCATCATGATTCATGAGACAAGAAGAGGCTCTATTTGGAATCCAACTTGCTAGTATTTTTTTTCATTTACTTGCTACTGAATTCTTCAATGATACATCACTTTCCTATCATGTAGCCCAGCCATTTATTTAGTAATGTAGGGATTATACCTACCTCGTTCCCAGTACGAATAATTCAAGAATGCCACAAGTCCATGGACTGAAAGTAACCAGTAGAACCGATTAAGGTGGCTCTTGTTCAAGAAGTCTCCTTCTAACCATCCCCTTCACCCCACCACGATCTCTAGCAGTTCCCTTCTCCATGTCAACTCGGAAGTGCCAGACAAGAATGCTGAACCAACCACTCACCAGAATGTGGTTGTCCCTATTGATTTCATTTCTCTCTTGAAGATGAACCATTTGAGAACCATCCCAATCCAGTAAAAGAGGTGGCATCAAAGATGCCTAGAAAAAGAACTGCACTACTATCCAAAACCACAGTAGCGCATTATTTTCTGCAATGCCTTTTCTTTTCCTCCCCACCAAAACTGGCACACATGTTGCTCATGATGTTGATAAAAAGGCAATACCAATACGCTGCAAGGGAGTGATGCGACCTACAAAGCATGTTGTCCTTTGAGCAGAGGGCACAATTAACCAGCCCTCGATTACTAGGATCACCATCTGAATGTGGATTTTTCTGAGCCTTGTGTTCATGATGCTGCCTTGCAGGACTACCAAAGCCAAGTGCAGAGAAATTGATAGCACAGAACTTATGAAGATAGGAGCATGAAAGGTTTAAAAATCTTCATGTAATGGTACAAGTCAATGTGAAAGCAGGAATGCCGCTTAAGAAATTATTTTGGGAAGAATCTTTGTGCGGATGCTGTGCAATTTTATGCTGTATGCTTGACTTGTGACCTGGAAAAAAATGATGATATTGGGACTCACTTTAGACCATTTTGGATAACACTTGGATACCAACCACACACTCAGCATCCTGTTGCAATAGCTTTCGATTTTTAGGTGCTACAAACTTCTGCTTTTTGAGTGCAACCACAATGACCTAACATAAGAGGATGAAGGAAAGCTGACACTCATCACTATCTTTATGCTGAGAAATGAATGCGTTTGAAAAGACACGAGAGACAGCCTGATAGACTCCAGCAGTAGCCTGCAAAAGTTGTAGCCAGTGCGATATCTTATTGCGATAGAAAATTTCTAGCCAGAGGATCGCCTTGTGATATCTTATTGCGATGGAAAGAGAAACCACTACCTACCAAGTCCAATGCCCCACCTATTGTCATTCTCAATCCACATCACTAGAATTAGCCTGTGAAAGCTCCTCATGAGATGCCGAAGGTGAACCAATTGAAGAAAATGGATTTGAGCTTTGATTGAACCTGGTTATTACTGTCAAACTGGTCACCCCCCAGCACCCAGCACGCGCACTGCCCTCACCCAAAGCAATGGCATACATGGCTATGTAGAACAGGCTGCATTCAAGCCATGAACTTGCTTACAGCTCTTTTGTTGCCCATCGTTGTCACATTCCAGCGAGGGAAGTTGTTCTTGCAGTGCTAGCAATCCATGACCCTGCAAGATGGTACACCTTACATGACATACACAACCATCTCTCTCCTTTTTTTTTTTTTCTATTCCATTTTTTAGCTTAATTGACGTCTGGCACTCCAAAGGACTACCCTCTGATGTTTAGCTACCGTTGATCGGCCAATTAACTCCACATGATAACTATGAACGGTAAGAAGTTGTTCCATAAGAAGATAACTGTATTCAGAAGGACAAAACATTATATGGCAAGTTCACAGGGGTTGAGTGTTAAAGTTTGATCTATTCAAAGACAAGACATCAAGTTGCCTTTTTGTTTTTTTTTCCCTGAAGATATACTTTATATGGCATACGTCGAATTTTCAAGGAGAAGAGACATGGAGACAATGGATGGCATAGCATATGGACTAAAAAAAAAAAAGAAATGCCTGGGATGTGTATTTTAACATACAGTTAATGAAAGTTAAAATAGTAGTGTATTAGTCTATACAATATCTTTACACCCCATGGGTGCGAGGCCCATCTTAGTCACTGTAGAATTAGAATTATTCTAACTCTGGTATTTAAATTTCACTCTGTTGGACCTCAGACAAATGTAAATTGAGTAACTGAGACCATAAAAGTATGATTTGCTCTTTGGTTTCCATGGATTGTGGTCTGAAGCAAGTTCCATGCAGAGTAGGCATGGCTGTAATGGAAACTGGCCCATTCAATTTTCCATCATTCTTGTGTTGGTAGGAGATCAGGAAGCAAGAATGTTTGTTGCCTTGATGAGCTAACCGTTTGAAATGTTTTTGAATTAAGATATCAAATTAAAAAACACACAAAACAAGCTTTCTGAAAAGATAATTCACTAAGAGTTAACCATTCAGGTATTTTCAAATAGAAACTTGTAAGATTTGTTGCATCTATCATGCTAACATAGATGGTGATGGAATGGCATCCTAGGTTGAGAAGCAATACGAATATCAATTTTATTTATATATATTCTCTCTCTCTCTCTCTCTCTTGTTTGTTTGGTTCTTCATTATTTATTCATTTATCTTGAGAGAAGGATATGAAGACCACATTGGTTCTCTCATAACTAAGGTAATCCAACTTGTGAGAAGCAACCTACTGGAAAGAAAAAGACAGCAAAAACTTAAAAAAAACCAACTTGTGATTTGACAAAGTGAACGCCTTCTCAACTGTATTGTGAACATCAATCTTATAACATTTAAAAACTTGTTTAGTGGAGATTTGAAGAAGCGGTTGTATAAAGTACTGTTTCCAGTCTCTGACTGCTTCTGAAGTAAGATCAGACTGGGAGTATTCTATTCAGGGGGAGGTGAGCTAATGTATAGAGTTAGTATTAAATTAATTAATTATGTTTTACTGGTTATTGTGGTCCTTAGTGAGTGTCCATTGCATGTTATCAGCTTGTCGTCATCCATCCAAATAAATTAGCACCTTTTGACTGTTTCGTTGATTGCTACAGTATAACTGGTTGTTAGCATGAAATATCAAAGGAAAATATTGATAATTCTGTGAAGAAAATTACAAGATAAATATTTTCTCAAAAGAAAATGCAACAGTTTTTTTTTTTTTTTAAGGTGTTATAATAAAGATAAGAAGGATGCTCATATTTTTCTCAAAATAAAAACAAATGCAGCCCATGATTCTGGAAGGCTTTGAATATTAAGAACTGTTGGTTTCTTCTCAAGTTACTAGTTTGTAGACTCGTGATCTTTTACTTCGTCCTACATTAGGATTTCTTTGACTTGTAATTATATTATATGCAAAAAATTCTCAAGTTTCTAAAACCATAAGATGAAATGAGTATAAATAAGAGGAGCTGCATGAATGTGTTCATCAGAAAAAGAGAGAACTCAACAATATGAGTATAATTTTAGATAGTGTGATGTACAAGTCTGAAAGGATCCTAATGGAGCAAATCTAGACAAGCCATTGATCAAGTTTATGACAATGGCTGAAGAGCTCACAAGGCCCATGGAGTACCGTGAACGTAGTTGATCAAGTTCAGCATGTTCGACACATTAGCTTTGTTCACCATCGCTGCCATGACTTCAAAATAAATGAACTTATGGAGACCAAAGTACTCATCTTCAAAGTCCCAATTTTTGTCTATATGCTTTATTCTTCTCCCATGTGAGCCTTACCCACAAAAAACACTGTTTAATTCCAATTTTTGTTGATTGGGTTTCTCCTGCAGTCCACAAAGCTCTGGATTGGCATGTTGCTCTTAAAAAAAAAAATTAAAAAAAAAATTTCGGGCCTCCCATCAAATTCTCTTTCTGGTTTCTTCAATACAAAAGACCAGGACTAGGTTGCCACCTCAGGTGGACTAAAATATTATGACTAACTGGAAAAAGCCACTGCGATGATTAAACTGGTGAACCTCTACTTTAACCAAACTTGACCATTAATAATTTTTGTCTTGCCTGTCATTGACAAAGAAGCTACCATTTTGTTTTCCATGGTCCTTGATTGCCAGCTACCATCTTCATAAGTTCGCATAATTTTACATGATAAATGCCGGAGAGAAACATATTTTAGCCAGAGGCCTTTGTTTATCCAGGAATCTTGGACTGGCTGCGGCCATATCTTGTCAAAAAAAAAAAAAAAAATCGAGGCAATTTGCATTCACAAGTCAACCATGGGGGTTGGGAGGAAATTTTGAGTTTTTGAAGCTCAGCTTGATCATACCCATAGCTTGAAAAGTAGGGGCTTGAATCTGAGCACTCCTTAGAGGATTTATTAAAAGATCAAATTTGGTGCTATTAAGTGTGAATTATGTGGTTTATATCTGCATCTCTTTTACTTTTTTTACAATCACCTAAGCCTAATTGTAAAAAATGTAAGTGAAAGATAGAGAGAAACTCATACTTCACACTTAACAAGCTACATCTAAATTTTGTTCTTTATTAAATTGATCTATTTTTCAGGCCATCGGACTTAAAACCTTCGCCCAAGTTGCCCAAAGGGATGCAGGTACGAAGAAAAAGATTTACTGCACCGTTTTTAGTGCAGCAAATGTACATTGGGCATGCGATCAATTCGCACGCGTCTGTGCCACTACGTGTATCGAGGCCCAATGGGCTTTGACGTGTATTGCACATGCAATGGCATGGATGCGCGGCCAATCTGTATGCCCGATGCTCACTTGCTGCACCGAAGGATGGTGCAGCAAGACTTTTTCAGGTATAATGGGTCCAACAAGTCATTTGACCCATGAACCGACCTAACCACAAGTGCTTCGGGAGTGGATCCAATAGGAAAAAACAAACTACTTTAAAAAATAAATAAATATATAAATATATGAAAAGGAGTGACATTAAGCAGCACACCAACCATTAAACTTACATAAATAACAATTAGCAAACTATTTATATCGATTAAAAAATAATATTCAAAATCTAATTACTAAAATTGATCCTGAAAAATATACCCCAAAAAAATAAAGAATAAAGATGAGTAACCATATCACAACAATGGCATTGTGCAACATAAAAATGACCATTCATCAAATAAAATTAATCAATATTTATAGAAGGGAAGAAATGATGCAGATGTTGATCAAGCAAATAAATTAGAAGTACATAAAATTACATCTTAATGTGAAAAATAAGAACAAAACATAATGAGACCTTGAATCTCTTATAGAAACATCAAACTAAAGCTACGTAGAGACAGGTGGAGAAAGACGTAAATTGATTTTAGGTCCATGGAGAGTAGTGAGGAAAACCTAAGACCAGACTTTGTACTTGGATCATTAGATAGATTGTTGATTTAGAGCTTCTAACAATTAATCTTTTTTTTTTTAATTCTCATAGTATCTCGGCCTTTACCAAGTCTCATGTCCTCAAAATCTCTAGGTTCGATGGATTTTCAAGGTAGCAAAATGAATTGAATTTCTTCTAATAACATTATATATTATCCCTAAATGATCATAATAAAAGATACTTTCACACAACTAATTGCAGAAATAATTCTCCCACTTATTGTATAGTTTGCTCTTTCTTAATTTTATCATGAAATATATTAGGCTACAACAACAAAGGCCATTGATAAGCTATTTAAAGGTAAAATTTATTTGACCATTAATTGCATGACAAATCCCTACATTAAGTATACAATTAAACATAACAATTTTTATAAAATAAAGGTCAGGAGAATGTTAAATATTACAATGAGAACTAAGAATCATATCTTTTAAAAGCCTCCTACCCATACATCAAATGGACACCATCATCAATGGTTTTGATGGAGTTAGTATGGCAAAATATGCCATAGAGAATGTAAATAAAAATTGGCAACAATAATCATGATTTATATATAATTAAGCATGTATATTTAGTACATGAGGATCCTTTGAAACTATAAATCATGTAAAACATCATGTTGACTAATTAAAATATATATATATATATATGATTACTTGGCATATAAATAAATGAGCTTCAAAAGATTTTTGTTTCAAAGTAATTTTTGTGATATAGATCATAATCATCGGAGTTGATTCTCTCTATATATGCCCTCTGTTGATTTTGGGCGTCCTAGAAAAAATAAAATAAAATAAAGGGTGCATGTTCTATTTTTATTTGAGTTACCTAAGGATGCTTTAATTCAACAAAGTAGACAAGTACTCTGAAAATGTACAAAGGCCAAAAAAAAAAAAAAAAAATCTGATTGCCAGGAGAACCAGGCAGTATAGACGGCTTATGCGCGCTAGAAATCAAATCAAATCCTCTAAAGAAATACATAATTCAAAGTAATTTCTTCTCGTCGATATGGATTTAATATAGCATAAGCTTAGAAAAATGATTAGGGATAAGAGAATTTTAGCTCGTGCTGAACAAATTATCCAATGAGCCTTATGACTGTTGATTGGTAGTGCTATAGGAGGCTCTAGTGACAACACACAGTGAACGAGCTGCTTCTACAATGGGAACAAACGCACCACACATTTTGACGGATTTATCAAAGGATATTTGCTGGCTACAATTTGGAAAGAAAGGCATTTGGATTGGAGCATTGTGAGAAAGACCGCAGCTTTGTTAGCCCCAGCAAAGACCTTAAAAAGTTTGATGCATTTTAGAAGATGAGAGAGTCAGCGGTTGGTAATCAAGGAGAAGAAAATCTGAAACTTATCAGAAGATGAGAATGAATTTTACCTGCTTTGATGTTTGAACTACCATCACATCTGAAACAATTCTTTGCACACTGTTATAAAGCAATGAAAAGAAGGGTTACATAGTCAGATCTCCTCCACAGGATATGGTAAGCATCCATGACATTAAATAACAAAATTCGCTACATCTCTGTCTACATTCTTATTTACAGAATAATCCTCCCAGACATACTCTATTTACATTACAAGAACAGCTTCAATCCCGATCCCCTTATCGTATTTACGAGGCATCAATTTATGCTTCCAAAAAATTCGATATTTCGCAACATTAACAACCATTTATTGAGCAACCTCCACAGGATGATCTTTGCTTCAGATCAACCAAAACTCTTACCATCAAATTTGCATAGTCCTGTTACTGTCATTCAGGACTGTTCTGAGTCTTGTTTATCTGCATTACATGTGATCTTGTCCATCTGAAAGTAGCAGCAGTTAGATGCAAGGAGCGAAAAACCAAAATGTTGCAACAGTAATTGCGGTACTTGCATTCAGTACAATGTCAGCAGCAAATTTTATTATTAACTGAAAAATCGCTGCTTGCATCTTGGTCACATAGTCTTGAGGACATTCTGCTAGTTGGGAAGATCTTTTGCATCAGGATAGTTTGGTGGGTGGCAGATTGATTCTAACCTAGAATTCATATGGTATTGCGTAACAATGCAAGGAAACGAAAGATGGCTCCAAACTTGCAACAAAGGGATAAAAAAATGAACAAGATTAGCCCTTTTCCAACATCAATTTACTTGGCAAGAAAAGAACCAAAAAACTGAGAAAATGATTCCTTGGCCAAGTGAACATCTCTCAGATAGTCTAAAAGTCAAAGCAGAAATTGTTTATGAGATGAAAGACCAAATCTAATGTACTACTAGTAGTTCAGCAAGGCTTTTATGAAATCATCACATGTAATGGAGATACTGATTGAAAAACGAACAAGATTTCACCCAAGATGGAGGCCAATTTAAAATTTTAATTATCCAAAGAACAACAAAAAATAAATAAATAAATACTCAACTCAACTCATCTAAGCCTTTTCCCAACTACATGGGGTCGGCTACATGAATCTGCTTCCTCCACTCTGCTCTATTCAGGATCAAGTCGCCATTCAAATTACAAATAGTTATATCTTTTTTAATTACTTCTGTCCATATTAGTTTAGATCTACCTCTACCTCTATCGTTACCATAGATTGTTAAAAGATAACTCTTTCTAACTGAAGCATTTAAAGGTCTACGTTGTATATGTCTGAACCATGGCAATCAATTTTCTCTCATTTTATCTTCAATTGGAGCTACTCCTATCATTTCTCTTATATGTTTATTTCTAATTCTATCTTTTAAAGTTTTACCACACATCTATCTTAACATACGCATTTCTGTTACACTTAATTTATTCACATGTTTCAATATTGCCCAATACTTTGTTCCATATAACATAGCTGGCCTAATAGCGGTTTTATAGAATTTTTCTTTTAATTTTAATGAGATGCGCCGATCATATAAAACTCCCGAAGCACTCCTCCACTTAATCCATCTTGCTTTAACTCTATGATTTACATCTTCACCTATTTTACCTTCTTGCTGGATAATTGATCCCAAATACCTAAATTTTTAACTCCTTGATATCTCTTGGCTTGCAATCTCCACTGTTTCTTCATTTGTATTTCTACTCCCACTAAAATTACATTTCATGTATTCAATTTTAGTTCTACTAATCTTAAAACCTTTAGATTCTAGAGCCTCTCTCCAAATCTCTAGCTTAGCATTTACTCTAGATTTAGTTTCATCAATCAACACTCTATCATCTGCAAATAACATACACTATGGGATATCATCTTGAATATGTTTGATTAATTCATCCATAACTAATACAAAAAGATACCGACTTAAGGTAGATCCTTGATGTAAACCTATAGTAATTAAAAACTCACTAGTTTCTCCTATTATTGTTTTAACAATAGTTATTGCTCTATCATACATATCTTTTATCAATTCTATGTACCTTTTGGTAACTCCTTTTTTCTCTAAAACCCATCATATTATTTCTTTGGATAATCTATCATATGCTTTTTCTAAATCAATAAAGACCATATGAAGGTCTTTTTTTTCTTTTTCCTATACCTCTCCATCAATCTTCTTAATAAATAAATAGCTTCCATGATCGATCTTCCAGATAAAATCCAAATTGATTATTTGATACCAAAGTTTCAGCACTTATTCAATTTTTTATTACTCTCTCCTATAATTTTATTGTATGACTCATTAGCTTAATCCCTCTATAATTTACACAATTTTGAATATCTTCTTTATTTTTGTATATGAATATTAATATTTTTTCTTCAATTATCCGGCATTCTTTTAGTTGCTACAATCCCGTTAAATAAATTGATTAACCACAATGACTCCAATTTCTCCTAAGCCTTTCCAAACCTCAATAGGGATCGCATCTGGTCCTAATGCCTTTGCATTTTTCATTTTACTCAAAGCCTTTTTAACCTCAAGCATGCTAAATCTACGAAAAAAATCTATATTCATTTGTTACTCTTAGGTTATCACATCCTTCTATCCTTAAATTTACTAAATTATTTTTATTTAATAATTTTTTAAAATAACTTTTCCATCGTTCTTTTATCTCTTCTTCTTTTACTAAGACTCTTTCATCTTCATCCTTAATACATTTAATATAGTCAAGATCTTTTATTTTTTTCTCTTAGTTTTGCTAATTTATATATAGTCTTTTCACCTTCTTTCGTATCTAGTCTATTATATAAATATCATAGGCTTTAAGTTTGGTATTACTTACCACTTTTTTAGCTTCTTTCTTTACATCCCTACACTTTGCTTTCTTCGTACCTAACCTCTTGCCAAATTTAAAGTTTGTCTTTTAAGCTTGATGACAGCTTGAACTTCCTCGTTCCACCATCAAGTTTTCTTTCCTACTAGTCCTACTCCTTTTGATTCTCCTAAAACTTCTTTTGCTATGTTTTTTATGCATTTAGTTATTTTTTCCACATTAAATTAGGATCATTATTTATATTCATAGTCATTTCTCTTACTAACTTTTCTTTAAATAATTCTAGTTTTTCTCCTTTCAAATTTCACCATTTAATTTTTGGATTAATAGTTTAAATCTAAATTTTTGATTAATAATTCTAGTTTTATTTATTTATTTAAATAATAAATAAATATCTTGGATAATTTAACATGTATTTATGAATAAATCGATATGCAACATTGAAACTACTTATGGTTCAATGTGATAATTAGAGTCCTAGTAATGGGTTCCAATTGCTATGGGTTGGTACAGTCTGATATGCCCTACTAATAATATGAGGTATACTGTAGGAATCAGAACAAGACTTGTACCATGCATCAGTCTAGGGGTGTACCGAGTGCAATACTGATACTGGGTCAATATAGTACATCCTGTAGCAATCATTATGAGTCAATACTTGAAATCTTGCTATAGAAAAAAGCACCGGTTCTTCCGGTAACTGCATGTAATAATTTATGCAGCAATAATTATTTTGGAGAGTAAACATGTAGCTTTTCTTTGATAACATAATTGCATATGCTAACAAAAATAATTAACCAATTATTTTCATAGGCATTCACCAAATATGGTGTCCAGGAAGGTGATTTCTACATTTGTTGTTTCTTCTATATCTGCAGAGCATCCTGCATACAAAATATAGTTTATATGAATATCAGTATAACTCTCATCCATGTTCATTTCCTAGGCAAGCATAATAAGTGGAAGCCAGAGATCAGTGAAGATTACTTGAAGGCTTGCTGCTGCTGCATAACTCTTGTATCAAAATATGTCTTTCCTTCAGCAATAGTAGAGAAAAAATGTATGGTCCTCACTATTCCGTTTCATGACTATGAACCAGTCATGTTCAATAATGGGAAACAAAATAAGGTCGAGGCTATGTAGAATAGAAAAGGCTCATCTCAAGCATAATTTGACCAAGGAGAAGGAAAGAACTATTAACATCAATATAAAATCAGAGCCTCATTGAGTCATGCTTTAGTTCTCAAAAACCTTATGTTCTGAAAAAAAAATGCTACTTATGAATCCTTCTCATTAACAAATGAAGATGTACCTTAATACCTCCAAAGGTTATGGGATGACTGTTCTGCGCCATCATGTTTAAGAGGTTGCCAGCCAACTTTGAACCTGACTACCTGGGTTCAAAGATCGAAGACTTATCTTGACTATGCCAGATTAAAATGAAGAGAATTGAAACTACTTTTACATTAAGAAAACTGTGCCTAAGATCACAAGCAGTTGTAGTTGGACTTAAAAGCAAGAAGGCTTCATAAGATCAAAAATAATCTCCAAATTTAGAGAAGATTATGACCTCAACACCAACTAGGCCAAGCAGTTATGTAACCCAAATCCCTAGGAATTACAATCCCACTCAAGAAGAATTTGGACAAGTCAGAATTGCAATGATATGGAAGAATTTAATGGAACCTGTCAAAAAGGTGGTTTCCACTTCCATTATCTGAAATTATGACTAATACATAACTAGATATGGACTTTCATGTTTTGTTGCAGGTGCTTGGTTACAATAATAGGACAAAGTGCTCATCAAATAAGAGAAACTGCAATGAGATCATTATCCATAAATTATGAAGAAAGAATTATAAACCTTATTTCCAAGTTTAGCTTTTAAAAACAACTAGGTGCAATATTATAGAGCAAACATGGCAAAAGAAACAAGGGAGAGATAAGAATGATAAACAATAGCAGAAGCACCACCACCAGTCCTGATACATAATCTTTAATTTGAATTAGCAAGTGTTTTTTAAATTAGTAATGATACGTCATAAAATTTCTGAATTGTTAATCATTCTTGATTTATTCAATTAAACAGGAATAATGTAGATAATCTTCAGCCAAAGGAAAAACAAGAATAATTTAGGAATTTTAATAAATTGGATCATATTTTTACTATGTTATAAACAACCTTCTCTTCACATATTAAGATGGTTAAGCTGAGCTAGAAACAAGGCTGCAAATGAGCCAGACTGTTCATGACCAGTTCGCTCTCATCTTGATAGCAGGCTCGATTGGTCATTTGTTCAGGAAAGGACCGAGCTTGAAATTTATTCGAAGCACAATTAATAGAGGAGCTGAGCCATGACAATTTGAATTATTCGCTTTGCTTGTTCCCTCAAGAGCTACATGTTTCTTCAGTATTATTATCCATACAGAACCAGCAAATTTAATAAAATATAATTCTTTCAGCACGCTAGCTAAACACAGAAAGTTCTAGAGCTGTGAACTAAATGCAAGGAATCAAAAAGAAAAGAATAAATCTCTAGTTAATTATTGGTTCAGATGACATCAACAGGACTTAGGTCCAAATGTTGGCAACCTGCTTCAGAGAGCTTGCTCTTCGTAGAGGTCAAAGGTTCAATCCTTGGTGGTAGCACATCATTATAAAAAGTTAATAAATAAGTTAATAAAATAAAAAAATTTTGTTCAGATATCCAGTGCATTCACAATGGTTTTAACTCCCCCAATGAAAGCACCTTAAGGAAGATATTAAAAAGCTACAACCGGGAAGAAAGGGATAGGAAAGAGCTTCTTAGGGTGCAAAACATGAAGCACCTTGAAAGCAAAAGATGAATTGTAGATAGGGCCAAATTATATGGACTGGAATGTTAAGTTCTTTCACATGATGACAAGCATGAAAGAAAACAAATTAGTTAGGTAGACTTACTTATGAGGAAGATGGATTAGAGGGAAAAAGAAAAGTGAGAAGAATCGTTGGGAATCTGACTCACTAAGGATGAAAAGTGGGAGGTAGGAAAGCCTTCATGCAAGACAGTGTCATCAATTAGTTCATCCAGGTTTCACCAAGTCTTTATTATGACAAGGCTTCTGAAATAATTCTTACATGATGCATCTCCTCATTCTAAAGACAGAAAAGGTTCACATTAGAGACCAAAAACCTGCTTGATTTTTAGTACATGGTGACTAAAAGGATGAGAACAATGTTAAGCAGCTGCAAGCTTACCTTTGACCATCAAAATCTTGTCCATCAAAGAAGATATATTACTAATAATTTGTAACTCCACCGTCTAAATTTCAATGAAAAAGAGACGTCAAAGTTGTAAGGTTGAAGCATGTAGCAACATGGAATTGGATCAACAGTTGATTTTTCATGGGGATAATGGGATTTCGCAAGAAGTAGCTAGGATGAGTTGAAAACCATATCATAACAGTGATTTTCTTTGTCCCCATCCATAGATTTGCAATATTAAGTTTTGATCTGGCAAGGACATAAGTCACACGATTCCATTTACCCTCTTGTACTTTTCTATTGGAGCTTGTAGTAACCACCAGAAGGGAAATGGAAGGTTAATTCGGTGGTGGCGTAATCTTGTCAGCCACCTACAATATGCTTAAGATACCACTAAGAGCAGTCCTAATAAAAAAGTGAAAATCCTTGCAGATAACTACTCAAGCAGTCTTAACCTAAATTCCACTCAATTGTTTTTATGATTTATTCTGTCACCTTGTTAAAATAGTGGATGGATCTCTAGTTGTTTTTCTTCTTCATTTTTAACTTTCTTATTTGTTATGGATGAAACACTTCTGTAAATTTTAAAATTATCACAAACCATTTTTTATATGAGTTCCATGAAGTAAGAAAAAAGAAAAACTAATATAGGACCTAAAAGATGAAACTTATATATCCTAAAAGCCATGAAAGCTACATGGAGATAATACTATCATTGACGGGGTGGTTGTGCCAGTGCACATGCATGCATGTGCATTTATATGAATATTTGTTCATGTGGTTACATGCATGTGCAATTATATGAATATTTGTCATGTGGTTACAGTTGCCCTAGCTTCAGTTGATAGATATCAAAACTGAAATAATATGTCGGCGTACATCTGTGATATGAAGGTAGGTACATTCGTTTGCAAGTGCAAGCATTGTCAACAGATGGTGGTTGGAAGTGATAATCATAGATCATATAATTCTATTTCTGAGGTAGAACCTTTATCATTACCAGTATTTTGAAGAATTACTGGAACTTAAGATTACTGGTGCCAAAAGCTTTCAGGCTTGAGCTTTCAGGATTGAGCACTTCTCTTGGTGACAATTTGATCCAATTTTTCAAGCAGTTCCTGTGCCATCTTCCATTTGCCAGATCTCCGAAATGCCTGCTCAAATGCATCCCTTGCATAGACTGGTGGATAAAACCCCTTTGCAAGCATTGAGCTTAACTCATCATAGGCAGCTTCTAGTCTACCTGCTTTACAATAAGCCCGCAAGTTTTCAACTTCCATTTTTCGTTCCAACTTCAGGGACAAGTCAGGCCTTCCATGTTCTTTCAGAAGCCTATCCACCAAATTATAAGTTCCAAAATGTGGTTTCCATCCCAATCCAACCATCTCCATCAATAACTCATAAGCTGCCTCCCATTTCCCATTTGCACAGTTTGCATGAATTAACATTGTATATGTTGCACAATCTGGTTCGCACCTCCTCTTATTCATAATCTCAAAGTACCCTTGTGCTTCAGCTACATTCCCTAGCTTACAAAACGAGCGAATTATTGAGTTGTAGACAATAATCTTTGGCTTCAATCCTAGAAATATCATCCTTCCAAACAAATTGCAAGCTTCATCCATCCTACGTAGCCCACAAAGCATTCTTATCACAATGGTGTAACTCTCATCAGTGGATCTCATCTTCCTATTCTCAGCCATCTTCAAAATTTCAATTGCTTCCTGGATGCTTCCCCATCGACAAAGCTCTGAAATAAGCCCATTCACAACATGTGAGCTCGGCAACAGACCCAACTTAGTGATTGCCCAGAAAACCTCAACCGCAGGTTCTATACCACTCTTTGCCCACATATTAGGAACCAAAATGTCAAATGGCCTACGCCAATCCTTAACCTTAACCTTCTCAATCAACTGATTCTGACCGCCAAGATTGCACAATTGCTCAATAAGTATATTAGCTGCAGTTCTTGTAGGAGCCAAATTAGCCGAACTCATCTGTGGAAAACCTCGAGGGCATTCTCCAACCTCCCAAACCTACAAAGGCCGACAATTAAATTACTAATGAGTACACATCAGGGTGCCCCATTCTTCGAAAGATTGCAATAGCAACATCGATAAAGCCTCCAGATGAATCTTTCTTGCAGAGCACATAGAGCACGTTGTTGAAGACTAGATTGTCAGGAGAGCAATTCAACTCCAATTTCATGGTCTCGAACAGAGTAAGAGCCTCAACAACCCTCCCCTGCCTCCCCAGGAACCTAATACAAATCGAGACCGTTCGAGTTGAAACTCGGCCTTTATGGGATGAAACCGTCTTGAGAAGCCATTTGAGATCATCAAAGAGCTTCCTTCGGCCGAGGAAGTCGGCCATGTACTCCACCACAGGATCATCAAATCGGAACCCTAGCTGGAATCCGGCCCAGGAGAAGAACTCTAGGGTTTTTGGCTTTCCCAATGTACGATAATTCTTCAAAATTTCAAAGACGACATCGGAACTGAGCTTCTGCTTGAACTCTTTGAGAAGAAAGTCGAGGTCTTGGGATCGATTAGAGGGTTCTGATAGCAAGGAACAGATCAATCCCACCTCGGAATTGGAGGGTTCTTCGGGATTGGAACGGGAGTAGGATCGTATCTGGAGCGGGTGGCGGCGGCGAATCCGGCGATCGCAGGAGCGCCAGGAGAAGTTAGTTAGGGCATTTGATTTGGGGATTTGGGGGGATTTTCTGGCTACAGTTTTCAGGGTTTTAGAATTAGGGTTGGAGGAGAAGCGAAGAGGGGAATGGAAGAGATCGAAGGCGACAGAAAAGAGCTTTGCTCTTCCGAGCATTTGGTTACGGGGATTGCGAATAGCGTGGGGGAGAGAGAGAGAGAGAGAGGCTGGTTCGAAGAGTAGGACGGCTCCCGGACCGGAAACAAACCAATCGGAAACGAACCACCCAACCCGGACCGGACCGATTCGCGCTAATCCAGCAATCCCGTGAAATCGGTTCACTCCGTCTCAAAACAAAATCAGTGAGGTATTCTTGAATTTGTTAGGAGTGTTTGAAGTAGGAAACAAAGAAAATATTTTAAAATATTTTTTTATTTTTAAAAATTAATTATAAAAGATAGTTTAATTAGAGAGATAATTTATGGTTAATTATTGATTATTTCTTAATTTATTTCCTAAAAAAATTAGAAATAGCTTATTATCCCTTCAAATAAAGTAAAAAAATTATTCTATAGATTTATTTTTTTATATTTAATATGATCAATGGGATAGATAAAATATCCTTAGCCAAAAAAAAAACTCTATCTCATATTTATTCATAGATAATATTTTTTTATCAAACGCTATCTTAATTATTCAGTTTGTGAAGAATAAGATTCATTCTAAATTAGAGGTATGGAAGTGAAAATCCTTATCTTTTATTGGTAGATAAACCCTTTCTTAGGTCCAGTCTTATACTCGATTCTGATTCATATCCTCTCCCATATTGCCCTGCCGCATAGCCTTTTATTTTGGTTTGCCAGAATCCTAAAGAAGTTTTTTTTTGTAGAGCCTTGATATTAAGAAAAAAGGTCTTCATACTCGCCTCCTAAAACAACAACATTTGCAAGGCCAAAAGTTACAGTGGGCTAAGCATTTTTGAGGTTTTCACCATTGGTGTAATAAATTAGTAAGCCATCCAAAGCTAAATCAAGATAGTCTATTACATCGTTTGCTGTGCCAAATATCACTTCAGTAGTGATTGATCATTCTATAGGCCCCCCAAAAAAATATCACTCCTCAACCCTGATTTTTTATGACAGCCTTCATCAACGTCTTACCGAATTTATGTTGAGGTGCTCTTATAACTTTCTACAGTGGATAAGCTTATGACCTCAAAAGGCCACTAGGATAAACAGCTTATTCTCATATTTTTTCTCTAAATATAGCTTCGAAGATCCTAGCTACTCCTACTGCACATCCAACTCAGATGGATACCTTATGCTGGGGTCGAAAAAGTCAAATCTAAATCATTGTCAGGCAAGCATATCACCATTTGCTTTCAAATCCTAAAAATGATTCCACTATAAATTTCTCAAAGTTACGAAAGATGCTGGCGCACAATAGACCTCCAATTTCTTTAGAAATTATTCCAAGGTAGCCTCCCAACTTCATCTTTGTTGCATAGCAGTCTACATTTTCTTTCAGTGTAAGCAGTCTCATTTGGTATGGAATAGCTTGATCTCCCTTTAAAATTTAAATTCAATCAAGTAGGCCGATAATTTCCTCACGAACCCTTCATATAACTCAGAATTGTATGTTAGCAATATAGGATCTTCAATAAATAATTTGTTACATATAAAAATACTTATAAAATACTTACTGATGCAAAATTCATCATAATAGTATTTATCTGATGTGGATGCGGAGTTCATTATGATAATATGTAGACTTGAGACTTGAATCTGGTTAGATTTTGATAACCTCTTTAGATTTTGACAGCCTCTTCTACAAAATAACTAGTTTCTCTCCCTTAACTTATTCCTTTCATAGCATATAACGATGGCTAACTTCTTCAGGTAGAGAGATGACTAATTATTTATATATATAACATTCAATTGGTATTTCCATCAAACACGGCTTAATGTTAATGGCTTAAACTTTCGGACCATTAACATCCTATTAATAACCCTTCGTCTTCTACACACGCATAAGAAAACAATGGGTGGCCCTTCACCTTTCGCATACTAGGCTAGATCCCTTCACCTTTCGCATACTGGCTAGATCGAGAAAGAGCAACTCTTCGCCTTTGTAACAATCTTGCATTAACAATCTTGCATTAAAGGGCTAATCTAACATTCTTCTCTTGGACCGAAAGTTGATGACATTTGTATTTAATAGTGTAAACATTAGGCGCGCAAAATTAAATTTCATAATGTCATTCTTGCATCATGATTAACTTTAACATAATAAATCATAATAAGAGTTATGGCGGTCATACACATCCAATTTACATACTCTCTTCCATATACTACTGTATTAGCAACTTATTATGTTAGGTCACATAATTTATATATAAATAACTTAATGTCCACTTAATTGTCTGAAAGATACAATAAATTTTTTGTTCAAAATAGTAAGTGTATACAAGCATAAGGAACAAAAATAATAAATAAAACCAGAAACATATCATATTAATGAGCTCAAGAGTGGCACAACATCATCATAATCAATCTTTAATACATAACATCATCATAATCAATCTTCAATACAACCAAGACCCATTCTATGTACATGTTCTTTAAATATTTTTGATTGTAAACCTTTAGTCAAAGGATCTGCTATCATAAGATCCGTTCTAATATGTTCAATGCACACTCTTTTTTAACCTCCTCCTTGACAGTAAAATACTTTAATTCCATATGTTTAGCACCTCTGGAATATTTGTCATTCTTGGAGAAGAAAACTGCTACGAAATTATCACAATAAATTTGCAGCGGCTTGGTAATGGTGTCGACAACCCCAAGTCCTGAAATAAAGTTCCGTAGCCATAATGTATGAATTGTAGCTTCATAACATGCTACAAACTCTGCTTCCATAGTGGATAAGGCAATGATTGATTGTTTGGCACTTTTCCATGAAATTGCTCCTTCTCCCAACAGGAACACATAGCCAAAAGTTGACTTTCTACTGTCAACACAACCAGCAAAATTGAATCTGAATATCAATACTTCCAACTGATCAGATCTTCTAAATGTGAGCATATAATCCTTAGTTCCTTGAAGATATCTCATCACTTTCTTTGCATCTTTTCAATGATCAATACCAGGGTTACTCTGATAGCGGCCCAACATCCCAACCGCGAAGCTGATATCTGGTCTTGTGCAAGTTTGCAAATACATCAAGCTTCCTACAACAGAAGCATATGGAATAGATTTCATTTGCTTACGTTCCACACCATTCTTTGGACATTGCATAAGACTAAATTTATCCCCTTTTTGTATTGGGACAATTCTTGCTGAACAGTTGTTCATATTAAATTTCTCAAGAATTTTCTCAATATAAGTTTTCTGAGACAACCCTAACAATCCATGTGATCTCTTTCTGAATATAGAAATTCCTATCACATAAGATGCCTCTCCCATATCTTTCATCTCAAAATTCTTAGAGAAAATTTTTTTAGTCTCATACAAGATATCTAAATCATTAGCAGCAAGCAAAATATCATCAACATATAGAACCAAAAATATAAACTTACTTCCACAGATCTTTTGATAAATGCATCGATCAACGATATTTTCATGAAAACCAAAAGATGTAATAGTATCATTGAACTTAATATACCATTGTTTGGAAGCTTGTTTAAGTCCATATATTGATTTCTTAAGTTTACATACCATATGATCTTTTCCTTCTATAAAAAAACCTTCAGGTTGATCCATATAAATTTCTTCCTCTATATCCCCATTAAGAAAAGTTTTTTTCACATCCATTTGATGTAACTTTAAATCATATTGAGCTACCAAAGCCATAATGATTCTTAACGAATCTTTCTTTGAAACTGGTGAAAATGTCTCTTTATAATCAATGCCATCCTTCTGAGTATAACCCTTGGCAATAAGTCTAGCTTTAAATTGTTCGATATTGCCATTCAAGTCACGTTTGGTTTTAAAAACCCATTTACATCCAACTTGTTTAGAACCTTATGGCAATTCGATAAGATCCCAGACATTATTTTAGCCATTGATTTTAATTCATCTTTCATAGCATTAATCCATTTATCAGACTTATCACTGTTAATGGCTTGTGAAAATGAAACAGGATCTTCATAATTGCCACAATCAAAATCTGACTCTTGCAAATAAACCAAACAATCATCTGAAATAGCTGATTTTTGTATCCTTACAGGTTTACTTAAAGCTATTCATATGGTTCAATTTTGTCAGCTATTGGTAGGTTAGGCTCTTCATGGAACTTCTTCATTCAAACATTGTTCATTATTGTTTTGGTTTTGTAATTCTGGAACAATGTAAGGAATGATTGTAGATTCAGAAACATTTATGGGTAATGAAACATTAACCCTTACTTCATTGATATCCACAATCTGTTTGACAGCACTCCCACTAACTTCACCATTCTCAATAAATTTGGCATTGTTTGTCTTAATAAATCTAGAACTATGATTTGGACAATAAAACGTGTACCCTTTGAATTTCTCTAGGTAACCTATAAAGTAACCACTGATAGTTTGAGAATCCAATTTCTTTTCATATGGATTATACACTCGTGCTTCTACTGGACAACCCCAAACATGCAGGTGTCTTAAACTAGGTTTCCTTCCAGTCCATAACTCAAAAGGAGTTTTAGAAACTGTCTTACTAGGAATCCTATTCAGTAAATATACTGCAATTTTTAGAGCATATGTCCACAAAGATTTTGGTAATAAGGAATTACTTATCATACTCCTAACCATATCCATTAATGTTCTATTTCGCCTTTCTGCCACACCATTTTGTTAAGGTGTGCTGGCATAGTATACTATGCACATATGCCATATCTTTCAAGGAATTTTGCAAATGGACCTGGATTTTGCCCTGATTCATTATACCTTCCATAATACTCACCACCTCTATCATATCTTATTATTTTCACTTTTCTGTCTAGTTGTCTTTCAACCTCTTTAATAAATACCTCAAGAGCATTTACAGCTTGAGATTTTTCTTTAAGTAAATAGACATATCCATAACGTGAAAAATCATCTTAAAAGGTGATAAAGAACTTTTCTCCACCAAATGATGGAGTATCAAAAGGTCCACATACATCAGTGTGTATAATTTCAAGAAGCTGAGTACTTCTTGTAGCTCCTTTCTTATTATGTTTGGTTTGCTTTCCCTTAATGCAATCCACACATAATAAAAGATACTTTCACACGACTAATTGGTTTATCCACCATTGTTGTCGTAGAGGGAATGAGAGCTTGTAGCTTAGTGTCACAGAACTCTGCTTTCTCTCCCTTCTGGCGTGCCAATCTGATACTGCCAGATCACCCCCCCTCGAACGTCGCGAGCGTCCGATCGCCTTCTCCAGCAAGCCCGAGATCTTCGGCGAGCCTCTCGCATCTGAAAGCCTGCAAAAAGTCCCGGGGGCCGGAGATTCCGGCGGGGACCCTCCGACGCTCAAGTCAGTGCTCTGGGCAACAGTCGGGAGCTTGAGGAAGCTCGAAAGAAAAAGAGAGAGAGGCTCGGAGAAGAGCTCTCTGTGAGTAAAAATGAGCGTTTAAGAGTATTGTTGTGGTTATCAGTTCTTAGTTCAGTTCTTCGTTACCTGGTCGGGGGTCCCTCTTACCCATTTTATAGATGTATGGAGTCTATTTGATTTGAGTGGTTGAGGCCTCATAATGACGACTTTGGTGGATGAAGTTTCAAGTTGATGTCTGTGAGGCTTGGGGTGCTGCCACTTGTAAGAGCATTTAAGGTGATGGCAGCAATGACAGAGCTTGCTTCCTTCTTTGATATGTCAGGACTGCAGGTCAAGTCCCATCAGAATAGGTGGCTGCAGCTGGTTGGTGGGTCAAGTTCCGTCAGAGTGGGTGGCCACTTGATTTGACTGCTGCAGGGAAGAGAGATAAAAGGTGATGGAGTCTTATCACCATCACGAGCCACACATCCGTCTAAGATGAAGAGTTGGGAGTTGAAGCCAGCTGTCCCTTGTAAAGTGTTGATTATAGAGTGCTTGCATGACACTGTTTATGGCCGGGGCCGAGGTGGCCGAGCACGTGACCTTTATGAGGCCATAAATGCCTTTGTGTGAGAGACATGATGTGGCAGTGGAAGCCGAGACGGGACGATGCCGAGGCGGGGCCGACTTGAATAAGGCGGGGCCGACTTGAATGAGGCCATTAAATGTGCCAAGGTCGACTTGAAGGAGAGTGCCGGGGCTGACTCGAAAGAGAGTGTCGGGGCCGACTTGAATGAGGCCATTAAATGTGTCAAGGCCGACTTGAAGGAGAGTGCCGGGGCCAACTCGAAAGAGAGTGCCGGGGCCGACTTGGATGAGGCGAGGCCGACTTGAATGAGGTGGGGCCGACTTGAATGAGGCTATTAAATGTGCCAAGGCCGACTTGAAGGAGAGTGCGGGGGCCGACTCGAAAGAGAGTGTCGGGCCGACTTGGATGAGGCGAGGCCGACTTGAATGAGGCCATTAAATGTGCCAAGGCCGACTTGAAGGAGAGTGCCGAGCGGACTCGAAAGAGAGTGCCGGCCGACTTGGATGAGGCGAGGTCGACTTGAATGAGAGTGCCGGGGCCGACTTGAATGAGGTCATTAAATGTGTCATGGCCAACTTGAATGAGGCCATAAATGTGCCGACTTAGAATATGCCATAAATGTGCTGAGACGGGATGATGCTGACTTGGAAGAGACTGGGCCTGAGTGCTTACTTGGAAGAGGCCATAAATGTAGAAGAGGACATAAATATGCCGACTTGAATGAGCCATAAATGTGCCGAGACGGGTCGACTTGGAAGTGACGGGGCTTGAGTGCCGACTTGGAAGAGGCCATAAATGTGCCGAGGATGATGACGACTTGAAGAGACGGGGCCTGAGTGCCGACTTAGAAGAGGCCATAAATGTGTCGAGACGGGATGATGCCGACTTGGAAGAGACGAGGCCTGAGTGCCGACTTGGAAGAGAGAGTCGGGGCCGACTCGAAAGAGAGTGCCGGGGCCGACTTGAACTTCTTCTTTCATTATGCGTCTGTGATGCTCCACCCCATTAAATGCTGGCCAACGTCATTCTGCACCATTAAATGCTTCATTCTGCACTAAATGCTCTAGCCCCTTTTGACTTGACTATTGGGCCATTAATGGCAGAAGGTGGCCCTTTGGCGAAACGCAACGTGGCTCCTTTTTTTCCTTTTTATTCTTTTTCTTCATTATAAAGACAATTGTTGCAGCTCCGTGGAGGAAATATTTAATATCCACCGTGTCTTTAAAAAGAAAGCGAGTAGAAAAGTGATGCCGTTGGGAATTAAGCCGCCGCCCCAGCCGCCTAAGAAAATCGTCTGGAAATTGCTATCTTGAGAGGATGCATCCAAAAATTATTATCTTTATTGCCCATGGGGTCAACTGGCCCCATCAATACCCGTTCAACTTTTTTTTTGAAATTTATGTACAGACACGTTTTCTGAATGGGTATCGTAATTTTAAAGCTACGGTATCGTAAGTTTGCAACTAGGGTGTCGTAATTTTTTTTGCTTTCTAAACGGATGTTGTAAGTTTAAAATTAGGATGTCGTAAGTTTAAAATTGGGATGTCGTAAATTTTTTTCTCGGAATGCCATAAAGGTGTCTTAACATTTTTTAATGGGTGTCATACATATGTGGACTAATAAAAAAGGATGGTGCAGTCCACATAGGACTTGCTGCACCGAATGCAGTGTACAAAGTTTTTCCAAATCAGATATGACTACTCCTTCGTGTTCATCATAATTTGTAACGTTTGAAAAGATCTGTGTTGATCAAAAGGATTTGATTGGATTTGATTGGCTTGGTAACGTTTGAAAAGATCTGTGTTGATCAAAAGGATTTGATAGGATTTGATTGGCTTGGTTATTCGCAAGTGGCTTTGGTTATTCGTAGATAGCGTTGGCAGGTTTCAAGACATTCGATAAAAGATTAATTTTTTAATCTTTTTATTTTTATTATTAAATTAATATGGTATAGATTGCTAAATAATTACGATTTAATTCTTTCATAAATATCTTAAAATTATTTTGAGATAACCAGCAATTAATATCAGAACAGGCTATATTTTTATTAATTTAATAATTAATTATATGATAATTATTATATGATTAGATAGGCACTTGAATGATATAGTCAATGCTTTTAATACTTTCATGATGATGAATGAATGTATTCCGTGAGATTTCTCATGCGCTCTTCCGTGAAGACATGAAGAAGAGTACGTGAGTCCACGTCCTCGATCTCTCTTTCCGTGGCTTCTTGGCTTTTCGTGATGGAGAACTCACGAAGCCTCCTCACGTCCTGGCGTGAGCCATGGCTTCTTCCGCTTCCGTTGGATCGGAAACCACGAGGAAGAGGGTGCGTGAAGACTCTTCACGGAAAGAAAAGGAAACACGCACGGGTGAAGAGAGTACGTCTCCCTTCAAGAATCAAGAACCCGCCAGAAAAAGGGGAGACTTTCCGTTTTTCCTTTGGGAATTTTCTACTTCCGTCGCGCACGGAAAAGAGGGGAGTGCGCAAGGATCTATTGCTTTGCTGGAAGAAAGGCATGTGACTTTCGAAGCACAGCTGGAATCGAACTGGATTCCATGTAATCCGACCAAATTTTTTCTGTTTCGCTATTTATTAAATATTTTTATTATATTAATAATAATTATATTATCAAGCATATTATATACTATTTTAGATAGAAAAATGCCTGTCTATTTATTGTATGCATGCATTCAAGTGCATTATTATTTTATTTTTATTAAAAAGATTTTAGTAAATTAAATTTAATGCACTTTGTAACAAATTTAATGAGATTAAATTTGTAAAATAATTTAGCGATTGAATTTACAAAATTAAATGTAGTTTTAAATTTAAGTGTTAAATTTTAAATTATCATATTTAACTTATTTTGTAATTTTAGAGTGTTTAAAATTATAAAATCTTAGGATTTATGAAACAAGAGTTGTTTTATAAATAAAATACAACTTTACAAAATAATTAGTGGAAAAGGTAATATGACAATATAAGCACATCGTGAGTTATTAGTAGCGCCTTGAGATGCTTTGATTTTGTCCTAGGGTGTCTACTAATAGCAATAACAAAGTTGCCTTCCATGAGATAATACTTTTAAGATGTATTTTAGAATTGACCTACCCTAGGGCAACAATTTCTAAGTAAGTCTAAAAAAATCTGATACGAAGAAATAATTAAATTAGTTGATTATTTTTTTGATCAAAATTTAAGGAAATTAATGAGTATTTGAAATATGAGATATTTTGGGAGTTACTTATTAATTGAGAAAATTAGCAACTATTTGACCTACCCTATGATGGTACTTAGTTGTGAAGATTAAAATTTCTTAGGCATTTAAAGTAAACATATTTTTGTTTATTTTAACATGTGTATTTATGCATCATATTTACTTTGCGATGATATTTATGTAATTTATTAAAAATATTTTTTTATTTTTAGCAAATATGTCAAATGATTTTCTCACTTCTCGCTTCTCAAGTTTTAACTGGTAAAAATTTTATTAAGTGAAAAAGCAACATGAATATCCTCTTCATTAATAAAAACTACCACTATGTCCTTAAGAAGGATTGTCCTCTAGTGCCTCCATCCAATACCTTCAAAGTTGTTATTGAAGAGTACAACCGTTAGGTTGTTGCAAACAACAAGGCCTGCTGCTATTTATTAGCACCAATGAATAAGGTGCTTAGAACTAAGCCCGAGGCCCTTGAAACTGCAAAAGAGATTATGGAATCTCTGCAGCAGATGTTTGGACGCCCATCTGATCAGGCTCGCCATAAAGCAGTAAAAGCCGTTATGAATGGCAAACTAAGAATGGTTCTTCTGTTCGTAAGCATGTCCTTAAAATGGTCAATCATTTCAATGAAGCCAAAATCAATTGAGCTAAAATTGATAAAAGACTCAGGTTGGCATGATCCTGAAGACACTATCTTCTGCTTTGCTTCAATTCAGGACTAATTACATTATGAATCATAAGAAGTATAATCTGACTGAACTCCTGAATGAACTACAAATTTATGAGACGCTTATAGATGATAAGGGTGGCAAGGCAAATGTTGTTGAAGCCAGCACGGCTGAGGGGAAGCCTTCTTCTTCAAAGAAAAAGAAGAAGAAGAATATGGGAAAGCAAAAGGACAATAAGAAGAAGATGCAGAAGAAGAAGGGAAAGGTTGCTCAGCCTAAACCTAAAGGAAAGTGTTTCCATTGTCATCAAGATGGCCATTGGAAAAAGAACTATCAAAAGTACCTTGATGAACTGAAACAGAAAAAGAAATAAGGTAAATTAGATTTACTAGTCATGGAAACATGCTTAGTTGAGAATGATTTCTCAAGCTGGATTATTGATTCATTAGCATCTAACCATGTTTGTTTTTCTTTGCAGATGCTTGAGTCTGCCCGAGATCTTCAAGTGAGAGATTTCACGATGAGAGTAGGTAGTAAAAAAAGGTGTCAGCGACAGCAGTAGGAATAGTTCGACTATCATTTGCTAATAATAAATATTTATTTTTGAACAATGTCTATTATATTTCAGATTTCAAACGGAATTTGATTTCGGTTTCAAAGTTGCATGAACAATTTATTTCTGTTTCTTTTAGTATTGACTCTGTTTCAATTTATAAGAATGGAATGAATATTTGTTCTGGGTATATTGAAAATGGTCTATATTTGTTAAACCAATTTCTAACAACTTGCTTCAAACTGAAATGTTTAAAGTCGCTGAACCAATCCCTAAAAGAAGAAAAGTTGCAAATAACAATAATGACACGTATTTGTGGCATTTGAGGCTTGGTCACATTAATATAGACAGAATAGAAAGACTAGTGAAGGATGGTCCTTTAAGAGAGCTAAGAGTTGGCACTTTATCAATCTATGAATTTTGTCTAGAAGGAAAAATGACTAAAAGACATTTTTCAGCAAAAGATGAAAGAGCAAAAACACTTTAGAAATTATACATACGGATGTATGTGGGCCTTTGAATGTCAAAGATAGAGGGGGCTATGAATATTTCATCACATTTATTGACGATTATTCAAGATATGGATATGCATACCTAATGCAAAGAAAATCCGAGGCCTTTGAAAAGTTCAAAGAATTTTGTGCTGAAGTAGAAAAATAGCTCAGTAAATCAAAAACTCTTTGATCTGATTGAGGAGGGGAGTACATGGATTATGAATTTAAGGACCACTTAATTGAGAATGAAATATTATCGCAGCTCACGGTGCCTGCGACACTATAATAAAATGGTGTAGCTGAAAGAAGGAATCATACTTTGCTTGATATGATAAGATCAATGTTGAGCTATTCTTCTTTGCCTACCTTATTTTGGGGATATACACTACAAACAGCTGTATATATTATAAACTTAGTTCCATCTAAGTCAATCCCTAAGACTCCCGTAGAGTTATGGAACGGTCGCAAACCTAGTTTGAGACACATCCGCATATGGAGGTGTCCAGCCCATGTGCTGAAGAAAAAGATTGGGAAGCTGGAACCTCGTTCGAAAGTATGCATGTTTGTGGGATACCCTAAGGGAACAAAGGAGGTCTGTTTTATAGTGCTCAAGATAACAAAGTATTTGTATCGATAAATGCTACGTTTCTTGAGTACAACTATATGACATAATTCAAATCCAAAAGTAAAATAGTTCTGGAAGAGTTGTTGGCTGATGAGATCAGCCCCACACCAACAAAAGTTGTTAAACGATAAAAAGTTAAGACCACTACTCAAGATCAAACATCACCACCACCTGTTGGGAATTGTATCCTAAAGCCAATCATTTGATGATTGTGCTGATGTAAATTGTATATATAAATTGATATATTAATAAAAGTTATTTGGTAGTTTATTCATTACAAGAACATCTTCTTAATACTCCTGAAAGTAATGAAGCCCTTAGGATCTTCCTCACGATAAAGAGGATTTATCTTTGAAGGTCTTAAAAAGTTCGCGACCAAATGATATACTATGACAGGGCCATAGTACTATCAATTATAGGACGTTGTATATCATATTTGTTGGTTGTCCTCTTAACCAAGGAGTGTAGAGACACTGGTATGACATACAGGGGAAAGTGTAGGAGTACATTTCACCGAACGTGACTCATTTCTGATACTCTACTGTCAAGAGTTAATCCAAGAAGATATAGGTATAAGTATCCTTCAGACCTGAAGATCAAACAGTGGCTTACAAGCAACTCATTGTACTTAGGTGCCGGACCACCTGGATTTCTAATCCAGCTACGAAAGGTTACTGGGTGCAATCAAGTACTTGTGGTAGTCAGTTGTGGATCAAGATGGAATTTGACCTATCCCATTAAAAGGAGAAATGCTTGTGTTTCAATTTAGCAAGACCTTGACCAAGGCACTTCATGTGAAAGTCACATGATCACTAAAGTGAAATCACTTTATGGATTTGCTATTTAGAGTTGACAGGCTCTTAAGCCATCTTAGCATTTGTGGTCAAGAGGATGAATTATACGTAACTGTTTCTTAGGGTTCTTGGAGTTTGCTCGGCAACTCTTCGACCTATCCGGATGTCGGGTTCCATTGCTAGATGGGCACATCGATTAGTATAGAAAGTTGTTTCTATGCTACGGCTTAGTTCGAACCTAGAGAGTCACATGCATAGAAGTTTCCTAGGATGATCTATTTGCTGATCAACGATTGAGAATCGTATATGATTTAATTAATCAATTTGATTGATTGAATTATCTCAATTGGGTTAAGTACAATTGAATAAGATTCAATTTGGTTTAAGTCTATTAGAAGGACAAGTCAATTTCAAATATTGATTTGAAATTAGACTTAATTTGAATTTAAATAGATTCAGGACAAGCCAAATTTGATTTGGGCTTGGACCATGATCTATGTGGGTTAAGTCAAATAAATTCAGATCAGAACCCAAACCTCTCGAATATGGATCTTATATGATGAGATGGCTAAAATCTCATCTCATGAGATAGAATTTAATGCATGACATTTATTTACGAATGTCGGATTTATCCTTCGTCTCTTTGGTTTTCTCCGAACGACGGAACTAAACCAAACGCCATGACTCCTTGGTTTTCTCCGAACATCGGAATTAAACCAAGCGCCGCGCCTTCGGCATCTCTTCGCTTTTGCCAAACGATGGATTCTTAAATGTCAGAATTAAATGTCAAGGCTAAATCTAGACTATAATAGAGGGCATTCCCTCACCAGAGAACACAGAACAAAAATAGAACAACAATACACGATTTGTCGTGGATTGTAATTCTAAATTGTCTTGGATTATAATTCTAAAATGTTAGAATAAAAAATCCTGGTGATTCTGGTGTTAGCGGAAGCCTGGTGGATCTTGGAGGAAGATTCAAGTGAGGGGATTCAAGATCAGCAAAGCTATTTTTTTGCGAGCTAGCACTCCTGAAAATCTGATCATTCGGGGCTTCGCGTGGACGATACTAGAGGCCGGACGATTGAACGGCTGCAGAGCAATAAGGATTTACCTACTGTTCTTAAGGTAAGTGATTTGATCCCTAGATCTTAAGGCAGGCTTCAAGATAATAGTGTGACTAGTCATCTTGAAGATCAAGATATGATCTTGATGTTTTTATATGCATATTTTAGATCAAACGACCCTGAATATATAGGCAAAGATATGATCTTGATGCATATTAGATAGATTAATATGTAATCTTTTAATTTCCGCAATGATAATAGTTATCAATTTTTAAAAATGCATGCCTCGGAGACTATTTCTCCCTACACCACCATGACGTAGTTAAGATTGCCCATTTGCTATCGTCAAGATGCATAAGTTCCAATTACTGATGGCAATGCCATTGACATACAAGATGGCAATGGATCATGTTGATCAAGAGAAATGGCAGGAAGCCATTTGGATCAATGGGCTTGTAGATCTACCAGAAGGCGTTAAGCTATTGGATGCAAATGGAGATCTTTCAAGGCTAGGTTAGTGGCATTTTATTTAGGTACTGAAGCCATGCTAAAATCCTCTTGTCCATTGATGCTCATTATGATTACAAATGGATGTCAAGATGGCAGAACAGTGAACTATTGGTGCTATAAACCAAATTGATCTTTTAGATTTAAATAAAGGTGATCTTCTATAAGCAAATTCTTTTATGTGGATGACATTTTACTCATTGAAATGATATAGGATCTCTATCCAAAGTAAAGAACTGGCTAGCCAACCAATTTCAAATGGATTTGGAAGAAGCAAGCTACATTCTTGGCATCCAAATTATACGGGATCGCAAGAATAGGCTTTTAGCGTTGTCTCAGGCATCGTATATTGATAAGGTGCTTGTCAGATTTGCAATGCAAAACTCTAAAAAGGTAATTTACATACTCGACATGGAGTTTATCTTTCTAAAGAGCAGTGTCCTAAAAAGCAGTGTCCTAAAACACCGCAAGAGGAGAAGATATGAGATAGATTTCCTATGCTTTGATAGTTGGCAATCTGATGTATGCAATGTCGTGTACAAGACCCGACATATGTTTGGGAATTGTATCCTAAAGCCAATATTTGATGATTGTGTTGATGTAAATTGTATATAAATTGATATATTAATAAAAGTTATTTGGCAGTTTATTCATTACAAGAACATCTTCTTAAAACTCCTAATAGTAATGAAGCCCTCAGGATCTTCCTTCACGATAAAGGAGGATTTATCTTTGAAGGTCCTTAAAAGAGTTCGCGACCAAATGATATACTATGACAGGGCCATAGTACTATCAATTATAGGATGTTGTATATCATATTTGTTGGTTGTCCTCTTAACCAAGGAGTGTAAAGACACTGGTATGACATACAGGTGAAAGTGTAGGAGTACATTTCACCGAACGTGACTCATTTCCGGATACTCTACTGTCAAGAGTTAATCCGAGAAGATATAGGTATAAGTATCCTTCAGACCTGAAGATCACAACCAGTGGCTTACAAGAAACTCATTGTACTTAGATGCCGGACCACCTGGATTTCTAATCCAGCTACGAAAGGTTACTGGGTGCAGTCAAGTACTTGTGGTAGTCAGTTGTGGATCAAGATGGAATTTGACCTATCCCGTTAAAAGGAGAAATGCTTGTGTTTCAATTTAGCAAGACCTTGGCCAAGGCACTTCATGTGAAAGTCACATGATCACTAAAATTGAAATCACTTTATGGATTTGCTGTTTAGAGTTGACAGGCTCTTAAGCCATCCTTAGCATTTGTGGTCAAGAGGATGAATTATACGGTAACTGTTTCTTAGGGTTCTTGGAGTTTGCTCGGCAACTCTTCGACCTATCCGGACGTCGGGTTCCATTGCTAGATGGGCACATCGATTAGTATAGAAAATTGTTTCTATGCTACCGCTTAGGTTCGAACCTAGAGAGTCACACGCATAGAAGTTTCCTAGGATGATCTATTTGCTGATCAACGATTGAGAATCGTATATGATTTAATTAATCAATTTGATTGATTGAATTATCTCAATTGGATTAAGTATAAGTGAATAAGATTCAATTTGGTTTAAGTCTACTAGAAGGACTAATCAATTTCAAATATTGATTTGATTTGGATTTAAATAGATTCAGGATTAGCCAAATTTGATTTGGGCTAGGACCATGATCTATATTGGTTTAATCCAATAAATTCAATTAGCTTAAAACCAAAAATCCGAACCCATGTGTGAAAAAGGTTTTCTCGCATGATGAGATAACTAAAATCTCATCTCATGAGAAATTAAATTCTCATACAGAATTTAATTTATAACTTTTAGTCTTCTTCAAATGATTCCCAAGTTCAAGAAAAATAAATTTTGCTAAAAGGTGCCTCTTTGGAAGAGCACTCCGTGCATTGACAAGTGTGTGAATTAATGTGCCTCTTTGGAAGAGCACTCCACACAACTCTCCGTGCATTGACAAGTGTGAATTAATGTGCCTATTTGGAAGAGCACTCCACACAACTCTCTGTGCATTGACAAATGTGTGAATTAATGTGCCTCTTTGGAAGAGCACTCCACACATCTTCATGCATTGATAAGTGTGTGAATTTAATGTCTCTTTGGTTTTCATAAAATAGCGAATTCTAAATGTTAGAATTCAATAGGCTGGCTAATATGAAACTATAAATAGAGGACATCCCTCACCAGATAACATAACACAAGATCAAAAGATCAAAAATTCTAAACAGTTAGAACCAAGTGTTACAGTTCTAAGAGTTAGAACAGAAAATTGGTGTGATTTTAGTGTTAGCAAAAGCTTGGTGGATCTTGGAGGAAGATTCAAGTGGAAGAATTCAAGATCAGCAAAATTATTTTTCCGCCAGCTAGCACTCCCGGGAATCCGATCATTCGGGGCTTTGCGTGGACAATACTAGAGGCCGGACGATTGAACGCTGCAGAGCACAAAGGATTTACCTATTGTTCTTAAGGTGAGTGATTTGATCCTTAGATGAGTATGACTTCTCATCTTGAAGATTAAGATATGATCTTAATTATTTAATTTATATGTAATACTTAGATCAAACGATCTTATAATATAAGGCAAAGATATGATCTTGATGCATGTTAGAAAGATTAATATGTAATCTTTAAATTTCCGTATTGATAATTGTTATCAAATTTTAAAATATGCATACCTCGGACTCTCCCAACAAATGGTATCAGAGCAATGGTTTCTTATTGATATAATTTATTGCATGTAAATTAATGTTCTTATTAATTGTGTAATTATGGCTAAAACTAATCGCAAGGCTATGGTCACAGATGGATTAAAATCTAAATTACCCATTCAATGAGGTATTCTGTGACATATTGCCGTGCTATTGTTTTATCATTGATGCTCAATCCAAAGATAATTTAAATTGAGCTTATGCATCAAAACATAGATTACACGCACTCTCAAAAGTTTTATATTTGATACATATTGATGTTGTATAAAAGCATAATATTTGCATGTTTAGTATAAAACATAGATATGATATATGATGGCATGATGTCTATGTTATGAAACATACAAATATTTATGAGAGTCTAATTTGAATGTCAAATGTTAATTCATAATCTCTTTAGATATGATCTAAATATAGGAATTATGAGTAGTAACATAATACATGTGATGCTTGATTGAAATATATGACATGTAAACATGAAATATATTTAATCTTTTGGGTTAGCTAAATCGGGTCCATAAAGGGTTAGACCCTAAGGTTTAAATCAACTGGACTAAAAGAGTATTTGAACAAATCTAATTAGATTAGGTTAAGAATGCTCTAAATCAAACAATAGTTGTAGTTGATCATGTCCTTCTCTTTGATTAAACCAAATGGAAGTCGATTAGGCTCCGTGGTTGAGCATGAATCTCTTAGATGGTCAAATCAGAATTGGTTAACCATATGATGTCAAGGTGAGTTGGCAAGTTGCTCTAGGATCAACGATCGAATGGTTTTTAATTGGGAGCTACTCGTATTGATGCATCTTTAACGAGTTAATGGCATATCCCTCCCATCGATCTCACTCACCTGGTCAATGTGGTGAACCATTTATGATTCAGATCATTTACCTGATTCGGGTTGACCCATGCCTGTAAGAAAATCAGTCTGACTGATTTAGGTGCCACTTAACCTGACTTAATCTTGTTTCATTCTACCGATTTCATAGATTCAGTGGAGAACTTGATTAGTCAATTTATCTTCATATTATTAAAATCCTCTAAAATTATTAGGTCCTTAAAATGAAATAGTTATATGATAACTAAATCATAGCCTCCCATTAAGGTGGGTGATAATGAGTCGATGTCTTGATAATCATTGGAGGCACTCCATGCCTGGTGCTTGTCAACCATCGGAATTATCATTCATTATATGATAAGTCAGCGTAACTATTAAATAAACAGTCAGGTGAGCCGAGCTTCACTCGGGCTTGGTTGTCTATTGATAGGTTACACTGATTATATCATTTAATGGTTGGACCTAACCAGAACTTTCAGTGGAGGCACTTCATGCCTGCTGAAGAGGTATATGGGGCAAAACTGAACACTAAGAATTATTTGGGAAACAATTGGTTTTAAACCTACTCTTAGATGCATATGGGTTAGCCAAGCTTCACTTGGGCCTGTATGTAGTTTATGTAGATCTTAGTGCCCGCTAAAGAATTAAGAATAATTCTTCGAATTGGGGTGTAGAGGCTGCCAATTTGAACAAAATAGTGGGAGAATCTTTAGACTAAAGTCCAAGTCTTTAGAATGAATCAATTTATATACTAATAAACTTTAGTTTTTCCTTATGCAGAACATGGCCACTAATTTATCATTAAGGTCCCTATTGGATAGTGACAAGTTGAATGGTTCCAATTTCAATAGCTGGTTTAGAAAACTTAAGATCGTCCTTGAGCATGAGAGGATTCTATACATTCTGAATAATCCTGCACCAAAGATACCTGATGCAAACACCCAAAGTTCTGAGAGAGACACTTATCAGAAGTGGCTCAATGACAGAACTAGCGTGCGTTGTATCATGCTAGCAGCAATGAACGATGAATTCGGTCGCCGGTTCGAGAATGCTCAGCCAGAAGAAATCATTCAAGCGTTGAATGAATCTTTCGGCACACCCGACGATGTTGAAAGGCACAAAACTAGTTGTGCAATTTTCAATGCTCGAATGAGGGATGGATCTCCTGTCACTGATCATGTATTGTATATGATCGAGAAGATAGAACTCCTAAGCAAGCTCGGCTTTCCCTTACATGAGCAGTTGGAAAAAGATGCGATCCTGAATGCCTTGCCTCCATCCTTCCGACCTTTCCTTACTCATTTTCGAATGACAAAGCCTGCAGTCAACTACCATGGTTTGTTGGGGTTGTTACAGAACTTTGAAAAGGATAACCAGCTCTCTAAGGGTTTGGTTAATGTGGTTGAAGGATCTAAGGTAGGGCGTAAACCCTTTGGGAAAGGGAAGAAGAAAAGGAATAATAAAAAGGTGCAACATGCTAGGACATCTATAAGGGGTCAGATGCAGAAGAAGAAAGTTGATAAAAGTCAAGCTGAATGCTTTCACTGCAAGATGCAAGGGCACTGGAAGAGGAACTGTCCTCTTTACATTGCCACACTTGATCAAAACAGGCCAAAGAAGAAAAGGAGCAAGATGTTGCTCAACAAGGTATTTATATGATAACACCTTGTAATTTTTCTGTATATGATAATCAGACCTGGGTATTGGATACCGGGAGTCCTTTTAACATTTGCAATTCATTGCAGGGACTACAGGTCACTAAAAGATTTGAGGACAATGAAAGATTCCTTAATGTCGGCGATGGAAGATTAGTTCCAGTTCTGGCATTAGGAGTTCTTGAAATAGTTTTCAATAGAAATGACATTATACTAAATGATTGTCATTTTTGCCCAACGTTCTTGTTGAACGTAATTTCTGTAGGCCTTCTGGCCAAAAGTCATTATGAAATTTCAATAAAGGATGTTACTTTGAATATCATTATGAATGGAGTCACTGTAATGACTGGGCATTTATCTAATGGCATTTATATATTATCACAGCCTGTGAATGTAGTGTACAAATCAAGTAAGCGCCCTAGAACAACTGATGTCACAGACATTTATCTTTGGCACCATCGGCTGGGTCATATCAATAAGAACAGATTAAACAGGTTAACTCAGGAGGGCATCCTTCGAGTTGATGATTATGAATCATTAACTACCTGTGAATCCTGTCTTCTTGGTAAAATGACCAAGTCATCTTTTACTGGAAAAGGTGAAAGAGCTAAAGAGCTATTAAGTCTAGTACATATTGATGTATGTGGACCAATGAGCACTTACCAAAGGTGGATATTACTACTTCATTACTTTTACAGACGACCTTTCTAGGTTCGGTTATGTCTATCTTATGCGACATAAATCTGAATCGTTTGAAATGTTCAAACAATATCATAAAGAAGTAGAAAAACAAACAGAAAATGTATTAAGATCCTTCGATCAGATCGAGGAGGCGAATACCTTTCCAATGACTTTGTGACATATTTAAGGGAGAATGAAATTCTCCCAATGGACTCCTCAGGAACACCACAGCATAACGGTGTGTCGAAAAGAAGGAATCGAACTCTGTTAGACATGGTTCGGTCCATGATGGGTTTTGCAAGCTTGCCAATATCATTTTGGGGATACACATTAGAATCAGCTTGTCATATTCTTAATAAGGTTCCAAGTAAGTCTGTTTCTAAAACTCCACATGAGATGTGGTATGGACATAAACCGGTTATTACCTATCTGAGAGTCTGGGGGTGTCCGGCTTATGTGAAACGTGCAAAATCAAACAAACTTGAACCCAAATCTGACAAATATTTTTTTATCGGCTATCCGAAAGAGACCAAAGGATATTACTTCTACAATACTGAAGAACAAAAGTTGTTCATTAGTAATAGAGCAGTTTTTCTTGAAAAGGAGTTCCTTAGTGAAGGAACAAATAGCTCTAATGTTGAACTTGAGGAAGTTCATCAAGTAGAAGGAACAACACAAACCAGTGAACCCTTAGAATCTGAGTTTATTAGATCAAACTCAAAACCCATTTTAGATGCACCATTAAGGCAATTTGGTAGAGTACCACATCAACCGGACAGATACTTAGGTTTCTTGGTCCAGAACGATGATCCTGTTGAACTCGATGAGAACAATGAGGATCCGATCACCTATATGGATGCTATGCAAAGGACTGACTCTAATAAATGGCTTGATGCCATGAAATCCAACTTGATTCCATAAAGGACAATAATGTATGGACATTAGTTGACCCACCCGAAGGGATAAAACCATAGGGTGTAAGTGGGTTTTCAAGAGGAAAAGAGGCGCAGACGAAAGGTTGAGACCTATAAAGCACGTCTGGTTGCCAAGGGGTATCGTCAACGTTATGGTATTGACTATGATGAAACGTTTTCTCCTGTGGCAATGCTGAAATCCATTCAGATTATGCTAGCTATAGCAGCACACTTAGATTATGAGATTTGGCAAATGGATGTTAAAACCGCTTTTCTAAATGGTGATTTAGAAGAACAGGTGTATATGATACAGCCTGAAGGTTTTATATCTAAAGACGAGTCTAAAGTGTGCAGGCTACAGAAGTCTATTTATGGACTTAAGCAAGCATCTAGGAGTTGGAACATACGATTTGATAAAGTGATCAAATCTTATGGCTTTATTAAGAATAAAGAAGAACCTTGCATTTATAAATGGGCTAACGGTTCGTTATTGTATTTCTTGTATTATATGTGGATGACATTCTCTTAATCGGGAATGATATCCCTGCATTACAAGGAATAAAGACATGGTTATCATCACAATTCTCCATGAAAGATCTGGGAGAAGCATCATACATCCTCGGGATGAAGATCTATAGAGATAGATCTAAGAGGATGCTTGGTTTATCCCAATCTACGTACATTGACACAGTGCTAAAGAGGTTTAGCATGGAGAATTCCAAGAAAGGCTATCTTCCGATAGACCATGGAATTCATCTTTCTAAGAAGGATTGTCCGACAACTCCTAATAAAGAGAACGTATGAGTCGAATTCCATATGCTTCGGCAGTAGGATCGATTATGTACACCATGACATGTACAAGACCAGATGTGGCATACTCACTAGGAGTAGTGAGTAGATACCAATCTGATCCAGGAGAAAAACACTGGCAAGTTGTTAAGACAATCCTTAAGTATTTAAGAAATGCTAAGGACCAGTGGTTAGTCTATGGAGAGTCTGATTTGAAACTTGTTGGATATACTGATTCCAGTTTCAATCAGATCATGATGATAGCAAAAGTGTATCGGGTTTCGTGTTTATCCTAAATGGTGGAGCTGTTTGCTGGAAAAGTTCAAGCAACATACAGTGGCAGATTCGGTGTGCGAGGCAGAGTACATCGCTGCATCAGATGCTGCGAAAGAAGCTGTGTGGCTGCGAAAGTTTATCTCCGAGCTTGGAGTGGCACCTTCCATAGATGGACCAGTCCTATTGTACAGTGACAGTACTGGTGCCATAGCTCAAGCAAAGGAACCACGAGCACATCAGCGCACCAAGCACATACTGCGTCGGTTTCATCTTATACGAGAGATTGTAGACCGAGGTGACATAAATCTTCAGAAGATTGATGGAAAGGAAAACCTAGGTGACCCATTTACTAAAGCACTCAGCATCAAGGAGTTTGATGACTATAAATTGAAGATGGGTATTAGATACTGTAATGAGTGGCTTTAGGCTAAGTGGGAGTTTGTTGGAAATTGTATCCTAAAGCCAATAATTTGATGATTGTGTTGATGTAAATTGTATATAAATTGATATATTAATAAAAGTTATTTGGCAGTTTATTCATTACAAGAACATCTTCTTAAAACTCCTAATAGTAATGAAGCCCTCAGGATCTTCCTTCACGATAAAGGAGGATTTATCTTTGAAGGTCCTTAAAAGAGTTCGCGACCAAATGATATACTATGACAGGGCCATAGTACTATCAATTATAGGACGTTGTATATCATATTTGTTGGTTGTCCTCTTAACCAAGGAGTGTAAAGACACTGGTATGACATACAGGTGAAAGTGTAGGAGTACATTTCACCGAACGTGACTCATTTTCCGGATACTCTACTGTCAAGAGTTAATCCGAGAAGATATAGGTATAAGTATCCTTCAGACCTGAAGATCACAACCAGTGGCTTACAAGAAACTCATTGTACTTAGATGCCGGACCACCTGGATTTCTAATCCAGCTACGAAAGGTTACTGGGTGCAGTCAAGTACTTGTGGTAGTCAGTTGTGGATCAAGATGGAATTTGACCTATCCCGTTAAAAGGAGAAATGCTTTTTTCAATTTAGCAAGACCTTGGCCAAGGCACTTATGTGAAAGTCACATGATCACTAAAATTGAAATCACTTTATGGATTTGCTGTTTAGAGTTGACAGGCTCTTAAGCCATCCTTAGCATTTGTGGTCAAGAGGATGAATTATACGGTAACTATTTCTTAGGGTTCTTGGAGTTTGCTCGGCAACTCTTCGACCTATCCGGACGTCGGGTTCCATTGCTAGATGGGCACATCGATTAGTATAGAAAATTGTTTCTATGCTACCGGCTTAGGTTCGAACCTAGAGAGTCACACGCATAGAAGTTTCCTAGGATGATCTATTTGCTGATCAACGATTGAGAATCGTATATGATTTAATTAATCAATTTGATTGATTGAATTATCTCAATTGGATTAAGTACAAGTGAATAAGATTCAATTTGGTTTAAGTCTACTAGAAGGACTAATCAATTTCAAATATTGATTTGATTTGGATTTAAATAGATTCAGGATTAGCCAAATTTGATTTGGGCTAGGACCATGATCTTATTGGTTTAATCCAATAAATTCAAATTAGCTTAAAACCAAAAATCCGAACCCCATGTGTGAAAAAGGTTTTCTCGCATGATGAGATAACTAAAATCTCATCTCATGAGAAATTAAATTCTCATGCAGAATTTAATTTATAACTTTTAGTCTTCTTCAAATGATTCCCAAGTTCAAGAAAAATAAATTTTGCTAAAAGGTGCCTCTTTGGAAGAGCACTCCACACAACTCTCGTGCATTGACAAGTGTGTGAATTAATGTGCCTCTTTGGAAGAGCACTCCACATGTGCACAAGTGTGTGAATTAATGTGCCTATTTGGAAGAGCACTCCACACAACTCTCCGTGCATTAACAAGCGTGTGAATTAATGTGCCTCTTTGGAAGAGCACTCCATACAACTCTTCATGCATTGATAAGTGTGTGAATTTAATATATCTTTGGTTTTCACAAAAACAGCGGAATTCTAAATGTTAGAATTCAATAGGCTGGCTAATATGAAACTATAAATAGAGGACATCCCTCACCAGATAACATAACACAAGATCAAAAGAGATCAAAAATTCTAAACAGTTAGAACCAAGTGTTACAGTTCTAAGAGTTAAAACAGAAAATTCTGGTGTGATTTTAGTGTTAGCAAAAGCTTGGTGATTTGGAGGAAGATTCAAGTGGAAGAATTCAAGATCAACAAAATTTTTTTCCGTCAGCTAGCACTCCGGGAATCCGATCATTCGGGGGCTTCGCGTGAACAATACTAGAGGCCGGACGATTGAACGGCTGCAGAGCACAAAGGATTTACCTATTGTTCTTAAGGTAAGTGATTTGATCCTTAGATCTTAAGGTAGGCTTCAAGATGAGTAGTATGACTTCTCATCTTGAAGATTAAGATATGATCTTAATTATTTAATTTATATGCAATACTTAGATCAAACGATCTTATAATATAAGGCAAAGATATGATCTTGATGCATGTTAGAAAGATTAATATGTAATCTTTAAATTTCCGCATTGATAATTGTTATCAAATTTTAAAATATGCATGCCTCGGGGATTAACTCTCCCAATAATATGTTTTGCAGTGGCAGTGGTTAGCCGATTCCAGTCAAACCCAGGATTGGATCACTGGGTTGCGATCAAGCATATTCTCAAATATTCGAGAAGGACGAGAAACTATATGCTGATATATTTCAGTAGGGATTTGATTTCTGTTGGATATAGATTTGATTTTCAATCAGATAGAGACTCTCGAAAGTCTACCTCTGGAGCGGTGTTCACTTTGGGAGGAGGAGCCATTATATGGAGAAGCGTCAAGCAAACCTACATTGCTGACTCAACCATGGAGGCTGAATATGTAGCAGCTTGTGAAGTAGCTAAAGAGGCAGTCTAGCTTTGCGAATTCTTGAAAGATCTAGAAGTTGTTCCAGATATGCATGAACCAATTAGACTCTATTATGATAACAGTGGAGCAGTAGCCAATGCCAAGGAAACCAAAAACCATCGTAAAGGAAAGCATATAGAGAGAAAATTCTACCTTGTAAGAGAGATTGTCAGCAGAGAAGACGTTTTAGTTGTGAAAATCACATTTGCGAATAATATAGCTGATCCGTTCACTAAGACATTACCGGCTTAAGGTTTTGAGCTACATCTTGAAGGGATGGGACTTAGAGACATGTCTTATTTACTTTAGAACAAGTGAAAGATTGTTGTGATATGTGCCCATAAACAAATGACATTTATTATTTTGCTGATTAATTTAAAAAAAATTAATATTATTTTTGCATGCATGTTTTGATGCTTTATAAATATCAAAAATCCTGGATTATTTAAATGTAAATTTAAATATTGTATATAAGTATTATATACAGAGGATAATATTTAAAGTAAAATAATCTAAATATGTTCGTAATTATAAATTAAAGTTTGAGATCTTTAATTTAAAATTATTAGCGCAGTTCATTACATTCTGAATGAAACGATCTTATCCGGATTGTTGATAATGAGATTATCAGAATGAAAGCGCTTTATATAATTTGATTATATAGGACTGAAATGCGATTAATTATGAATCTCTAATAAATTTTATTGTTAAAATAGAGCATTCAAAATTAATCAATGATGGTCATATATAAATCGATCTTAATTCTGAGTAATTAATAGACTCCTATTTATTATATTATATTTTTTGATATGCTAATGTCAAATTCTTGGCATATTAAAATATAATAAAATAAGTAGCCAAAAATATTAATATACAAGATAAAATCATTCCTTTGTAAAGAAGTCAGATGGACGGTTCCATAAGTGTTGATTCGGGACTTGAATAAGAGCACTCAATTTATGATTAGATTATAAATATATTATTTATTATAGATTCAATGGTACTTATGGAGAAAGATATAATTAAAGAGGTTAACAAAAAATGCCTAGCTTTAATTATGAACCATTTATGGAAGATTGATTTATGTAGTGACTATATCATGGACAATTTAAATTCTTTTGAATATAATTAATTTTATAATTTTAAGAGTGTAGTTTCAAATTTTTAGTGGAGTGATTTGGAATTTATAATTTTGATATTTTAATTAAGGTGTTAATTGAATGTCAAAATTATTGGAGTTAAAATTATAATGTCCATAGTTTTCTGGACAGCTCCATTAAATTATATGAACTTTATGATATGTTGGGTTGAATTATTAATTTAAAATTAAGAATTCTAAATTAATTTTTATATATAAATTAATTAAATTAATTTCTTTAAATAATATAATTATTTAAAATTTTAAAATTATATGGTGTGCTAAGGAACACATCATAGGCATGTTATGAGATTATCGAAGAGATTTTCTCTTTCCAATATCATCCCACGATAAAGATATCAAAAGAAACCAACAATGGGTTGTTGGATAGAGATATGGATTGTGAAAAAGATTCTCTCTCTCATATCACCCCACATTAAAGTAGTCTCCAAGAGTTGAAAGTTATCTTTAAATTTTAATTAATTAATTAATTAATTAAAAATGGATGGTAGTTATTATTCTTATATTATATAAGATTCATGAGAGAAAAAAAAATAATTGGGATGATTGTCATCACCCACATAGAGTTTTCTTTTCGTCTTCACTTTCTCTTCACTTTTTTCATAAGTTGAGAACTTTCTCTCATGTAAGAGTTTTCTCTTTGGTCTTCATTTTTTCTCATGAGTTGAGAATATAAAGTGAATAAAAATTCAGTTGTGTGATCTCAACCCAAATCAGAAACGTCCATTCGTTCGTGTTTCATAATTTGAAGAATATTTGAAAAGATTCGTGGTAATCAAAAGGATTTGATTATTCGCAGGTGGCATTGACGGAGATCAAGACATTCGACAAAAGGTCAATTTTTTATTTTTATTATTTTTATTATTAAATTAATATAGATATAGATCGTTAAATAATTTTTTTAAGATATGCAATTTGAACGTTATCTAGCTTTCGCAAATATCTCAAAATCGTTTTGAGATAACCGGCACATAGGATGATCTCTTCTTATTGCAGTTGTTTCTTTGACTTCTTGCACAGATTCTCCCATTATCCTTAAGGTGACAATCAGCTACTGTAATCTCTTGGATAAATGGGGAATTATGATCTATGTATTCTCTTCTACGATGCATTAAACTCTATACTCAAACCGTACTAATGTTTATATGCAGCTATGTTCCTGGAGAGGCTAATGAGATTATTGATTGTTTATCCAACTGAGGATCTTCCACTACTCAAAGGATACTTTAGACAGAAAACTTCTCACCTGGACCTGCTTGGAGGCTGATGCTAAGGACTAACTTTCTAAGGTATTTTACTTTCAATTTATGGTTTCACTTCTTCAAATAACCTAATGAAGTCTGAATCAAACAGTGTTTTTTTTTTTTTTTTAATGCAAGGGTAAAAGAATCTTGAAGGTGACCAGAGGGTAGAGAGCTATCACGAAGTTTTGCATCACCCAGTCAAATGCAGTTTGGAACTTTATGTGTGGAATTTTGTGAGACAAGATTGCAGAGATGTGATTCAGTCTTTTGCCAGTTTTTCCATGAAAGGGAGAAACCGCATGGATGCATCAGAAAAAGCATGGAGATCATGGATGAGCATTTAGAAATATCGTGTATTTTCTTTCAATCATTTTCAGATGCTCTTTTTGAAGTTATCTAAATCTTATGGTGGATGTTTCTCGATCCAAATTGGATCGACTGAAGTTATCTAAATCTTATGGTGGTTGCTTCTCGATGTAAATTGGATTGACTCTGATGATGAAAACGCCCAGAAACATGCTAAGCACTATGATCGTGGGAATAATACAATGTCACGTCATCACGTCTATATAAATGGAGTTTAAAAATGACAAGGACTTCGAGGGATCAGTAATGAGGTCTAATGCATTTTGTCTTAATTAGAGACTTGAGGGGTTTCGATTATTAGAGTTATCGTTGGAATGACTAAATAAAACAAGATTTGTTAAATAAACAATTCTCATAGACAAGGACAGCCATTATGATGCCTTGTATTGCTTGATCCGCACAAAGGAAGTGAGACATGAGCCATTAGTAGTCAGATCATACTGTGGTATTTATTTTCTGATTTTTTTTATTAAAAATATTTTGATCTCAATAATTCAAAATTATTTCTTAATATTTTTATTTTCTTTTTATATCCATCTAATAACTTATTAAACTTCTCTCCTTAAAACCCTCATGCATACAGGCTCTCATATTAAAAATAACAAAAATTATTATTATTATTATTTTCTAATATTAGATATTTTTAATTATTCTTATTTTATAATTCTAACAAGCAATAATATGAGTACTGAAAAAGAAATTTATCCAATGATTCATTTAATTTTCATACAATCTTTATTACAAGGGTATTATAATTAAATTAATATTTTTCATGCAAAATTATCTCTAATCAAATAAAAATTATTTTCAAAGTAATTTTTTTATTAACCAAACTAATGAAATTTCTTTTTCTATTTAATTTTTTTTAGAAAAATGGGCCAGAAGAATTTTTTTCTCAAAACACCCTTTATTTTTTATTTTCTTTTTTTTTTGGAAAGTACCAAACAAGATGCAAGAGCTGTGGGTAAACTAATCCGCAACTAGATCAGCTTTACTGAGTTAAGAGGTACAGTAACGTATGCAGTTGACAGGAGCTCCTTGGGGTAGCATCAAACATTTTTAGTTTTTTTTTTTTTTCATACCAGTTCCACCATGTAATGATATTAATGCAACAATGGCCTATTATATCTTTACCATTCTCTTTTAAATGTCTAAAATGTTGAAATCAACAAACATCAATAGTATGTACAGAGGTCGCTAGATTCCTGCTATTTTTGTCCTTGAATTGTATAAAAGATTCTCGTTATCTTGTTGCATCGAAGCATAATTTTGTTCTCGATAAGGAAATGTAGCTGCCTTTAATCTTTGAAATAGAAATAACAAACTTCTAGTAATCACATCAACCATGGAAGAACGCAAACAGGTATAAGAATCCTCCCATGGAATCGTCTAATTCATCTGCCTGTATAATTAGCACTTCGATCAGATAATATCCCTGAATCAACCATGGTGACACCAACCAAGGAGCAAGGGAAATATAAATTTATTTGTTTTAATTTACAAGACTCGGTAACAGAAGAAGAAATTTCAGCAGCTGTTCATGTGCTGTACTCCATCATCCAGTACACAAGCATGTGACTTGAGATCCAACATCCCTGTAGCTAAACAATCGCTTCAGCATAAATTCTCACAGTAGAATCTGCAAGCAATACATGGTGAAGGCAGAACAAAACTGCAGGATGGAATCAGAAATAAAGAGAATTGATGCAATGCGGACAGCACAAGTGGACTCTAATTGATATGGATAGCACTGTGGTCCCAGATACCAAAGGAACCATTGCAATGGAATGGACCAAAATGTTACTCTCATCTGCCAGTGGAAAGGAATCACCTCCAAAAACCTGATCTGTCTCAGGGACCATGGTCGCCTGCTAGAATTGCCGGGAAGGTAAGGAATCTAGTGTTCCAGGGTTGTCCTCTGTTTAATGATATGTATCGAGATAGTATAATAAATTGCAATAGGTCACATGAAGACTTATTTTTGCCAACCAACATATGAAGCTTCAGATCCTGCTGTAGTGCTGTCTGCCTGCAATTGATCAGACACAGCCAACTTCACTGCACTAACAGCAGCCATTGCAGAAGGAACAGCAAAAAATTGCAGACAATGCAAATTTGCCAATAAGTTGATTTAAAAGAAAAGCAAAACATGGTAAAGAGCCAGATCCATATGGTAGCACCAGGTGAAGAAGAAATGCATTTATTTATCTTAAATTATTGGTACATGCATGAAACAAGGCAATGAGGTTCATGTATAGGTGAGGCAGATTAGATACATAGTCCTATTAATAACTCTTAGACTTTGGGTCGACTTCTTCCTCCTCTTTCTTCTACCCCATTTCTCTCTTCTATCATCTTGAATTAGAACCTGGCCAGGCTCTCCCCACCAAGAAAGTTGCACAGAATCCCAAAGGGCATAGAGCAGCAAGGCTTCAGTAGAGAACTCTCTACAAAAAGACTCCCTGTTGTTGATCATCATGAAAATCTGTTTGTTATCATAGATTAAACCAAGAGTGCTCCATCAGCTGCATAATCTAACAGTACATGCCACTGCTTGGGCCCAATATTTCAGCCTTGCTTTAACTTCTTCTGGATGGTCCCCTGAGACCAAAAAGATAAACAAAATGTCAGCAAGGATGAAAACAGACAGAAGGTGTAAGATGAGAATCTTCTCAGCAAATATTGGGATTGATAAATAAAATTGAGCAAACGAAGACTAAAAACATTAAAAACATAAAAGCACAGGTCTGAAGGGATTAATACAATAACCATACCCTGACTTAGTTTGAAACCATGATCTACCATCCATGAGATATTAATTAGAGAGCAGCCAAGAAAACTTCTTCTAAACAACAGCCATTACTAGAGACAGGACGTGAGAAAACAATTTAAGACGCAAAGTTCATATAAGCAATTCAAAAGGAAAACAAAGCCTGTAAGTAGTTTGCAAAATACTCAAAGGATATTGAAGTTATTGATGAAAAACAGATCCATAAATAAATCCAACCAAAATTTCCGCCTCAAATAAAGCGAACAGAAATGAAAAGATCAAGAAAATCTTCAGCAAAAGTTTATTTCAATCTCTTTTCAATCAACTCATGCAACATTACTGGAGTCAAAATCCTATACTTTCACTAAGCTACATAATAAAAATTCCATCAGATAGCAAATGGCCAGTTTACTTCCCAATAAAACGCCGCAGATATAAGACCACCCATTTGTCAAACAGTATCATGGCGATCTCATAAAAATCGAATCTTTCACCCATTAATCACTAATAAGAGCAGTTTCCCCGCAGATTCCTCGCAGTTTCCCCACAAATTCCTCGAAATTTTTGCGTAAAAGAAAAATAAAACAATGGTTACCCTTAATTTTCTCACATCTATCAAAAAAGTGCTTCTTTATCAACACTGAAAATGGGTTTGGATCAAAATTGGAGCTTTCGTTCAGATCTAGACGGAAGTAAGCAATTCCACACAAACAAGCGCCCCAAAAAAAAAAAAAACGAAAAACTGGATCCTACCAGGGCTGGAGATCTTCCAATTGGCCACGGGAGCAGGAGACACCACAGAAGCACACGGCTCCGCCGTCGCCGCATTACCCGCCGCCTCCGGCGATCGGCTCTGCTGCTGATGTTCGTCCAAGAACCTCTGGCTCATTGAATAGCAGAGCTCGAGAGCCGGGAGTGTGTTGCAGAGCTCGGGGATCTCCTCGTAGCTGAACCCGAACCCCAAATCCAAGCACCCCTTCAACTCCTCCAAGTCCTCGTCGGTCAGGCTCTTCGTCCTCCCCACGACCCCGTCGCCGCCGTCCGCCCCCTGCTCCCCCCCTCCGCCGTCTCCACGTAGCCCTCCAGCATCACCCCACCGCCGCCCCAGCTCTTCCTCGGCCACTCCGCCTCCCACGCCCTCCCCTTCCACCCCATTTCCTCCTCCTCCTCCCCCCCATCCTTCCTCTTCTTCTCCTTCTTCTTCTTCTTCTTGCTCCTCTTCTCTAATCCAAGGTTAGGGTTTCGGATCGAAACAGGGGACTCTGCCTCATGGGAAGAGCTCTCCATCTCGCTCTCTTTCTCTCTCTCTCTCTCTCTGGATGTTTCTCTCGCGGTGAAGAGAGCTTTTAAATGGAGGATGGTATGGGGGCATGATGTATGTTGCAATGATGCATGGATGGCATGCTGATGACGAGGGTATACGAGGTGGAAACGCTCGAGAGTTAAAATGACGGAAACACCCCTAGAGCCGATCTGCTACATCTTGCTCCGCGGATCAGCGGGAGGGGCTGGCGTGATGGTTGGTGATCGGACGGCTGATATTAACGTGGAGGTTTTGCCGGTGAATTGGGTGGGCTTACGATGGCTACAGCAGAGGACCCAAAAAAAATATAATTTGATCCTCAAACTTTCAATTATTTTATTTTAATCCATCATATTTATAGAACACAGTATCTCTGGCATCACATTACATATAGCCAAATAAAATTAAATATCAGGAATATCACCTTAATCTCTCATTACAAGTTAGTAACATATCAGTTATTCAACAATTTTAAGTAAACAAAAATAAGAAATCATATATAATTTTTAATATATAAAAAACTAAATTATAATACCTAAACGTTTAAGGACTAAAATGAATGAAATGAAAAATATATTTTATAATCCTGCGGTGGAGATGGCACAAGGCAACATGCCACGAAAGTTATGTCCGGAATGGACACGTGCACACACCTTCGGTTTCTGAAAATGCTTTTTATTTTTATTTTTATTTTTAAATATCTATAAAATATGCCCAACAAGTGAATAAAAATCATTTTTTTATTTTTTTTTTTTATTATAAATAATAAATTTTAAAATTTTATGTAAAGAAATCAAAGAACATATCGTTCATTTTTATGTTTTTAATTTTTTTTTAAATTTTTATTCTTCACTTCTTCCTTTATTTTGATAGAAAATATTGAAAATATCTTTAAATTATAATTTTGATTATTTTTTATTATATCTAGATGATGTCATGAATAAAAAAAATGTTTAATAACATAAGTGAAGGCACAAGGATTGAAAGCATTGCATAAGTGTCGGATGGGATTAGATTTTTATTTTTGAAAAAAAAAAACTTTTAAATAAGTATCTTAGTTGAATTCATAAATTATTTTTAATTTTTATCATTTTGAAGTGTTTTTTTGTAAATCATTTTTCATAAATCATTTTTAATCACCAAATATATTTTAAAATATTTTTTATATAAATAAAATAAAAAAGATTGCTTTCAAAAAGCAAACTCTTTTAAATTTTTCTTGCTAAATTCTGCTGGGTGCTAATTACAATGAGAATGATAACAAGGTCACCTATTAATCAATCTCAAATTCTTCTTCTAAAAGAAAATAGTGTTATAGTAGATAATACTAATTAGCTTTAACTGATTGGCACATCTTTTCAAAAAATGCTTTGTATTTGGAGGAGGACTTGAATTCAAACCTTAATTTATAGCATGAGAATTTAATGTTTAATTCACATGATCTCATGTGAGAGGTTGAATATCCAAATTAAATGGTGGTCCTCTCTAGAGAAATTTGGCATAGATATAAATACAAAATCTATCTGAAATTTCTTGTAGTAATATTGCTTGCACCTTGAAGGCTTATCAAATGTTGATTGCAAGAAAACACCAGTTTTAAGTGATTAAAGAATTGAGCCAGTATTTTTCTTCTTTCCAATGCATGCCAAATACTCAACCTTCAATAATTGTATTTCACCTTCATTGAACTTATTTTCTTATAGACTCTTGTAATGGACATTCCATCTGCTTCAGTTAAGTTATTACAGTAAAATTATTTGTGAAAATATAACGAACCATTCTCTTCCTATTCGTTCTTCTCTACCACTATAATGTCACTGGACTTAATTAGGCTCTTTCTTCACCAATTCATGTTTTATTTTGCATCCATTACTAAGATTTACCTCTTCCATCATTTACACCTGACATGAAATGGAGAATTACTAGGTCGCTAGATACTAGTCCCATTCATCTCCCCAGTGATTTGAAACATCTAAATCCTTCAATGGCTTTGCTTTCTTTCACATCTCATGCACATGATACGTACCTTGCACACTAAATGCAAAGGGAACCATTTCCCTTAGTGAGCAAACTAACTAATTCATTCCAACACAATTGGAGAAAGCCAACAAGAAAAAGCAGCAGAAACCCATCTTTTGTAGGCCTAGATATCTCTATAATAGTTCAGCATATATAGATCAAGAACACGTCCATATCTTCTGTTTAATTAGCTTTCTTTCAGATATTTTAGGTTCTCCAACATGCATGCCATGCAAGAAATGCATTGCCAGATCATCTAATCGTGCACTTGACTTACTCCAGACATCAAACTCTCTCCATTCTGTCTCTTTTTTCACAAACACTACAGTATGTCAACAAACAAAACCATTGAACACATATGAAGTAAAATAAAACCTAGTTCTGTGGTTGTTCTTTTCATAGAAGAATAGCATTTCCATTGCTCAAGGAAGCCAACAAAACAAGCAGGAATCACGTCCAAATCTTTTGAGTTGTCCCATAGAAAAGAATATCGAGGAGGCACCACATTCTAAGAGCTGAGACAACTCGGGAATCTGGAAAGAAAGCTTTCGTGCACTTTTTGAAAAAGAAACGCAACTTTGTGCTATTTTTTAACTTAAGGAGACCGGCTACCTTTCTTGCCTGCCCCCTCTGGGTTGACGCTGCCCATGGCATCAAAATCACCTTGGCCTCTTGTTCCCCTCATCCTCAGACAAGATCCAGCCATATCCTCTCATCTAAGGGGAATTGATGTACCTTTCCACTGACTTCTCGCTCTACTCTTTCCTTGGCACGCGTACAGCTGAAGATATGATGAATGCTCCAACTGTTTAGAAGTTGAGATGAAATAATGGTTTGTAGACTCTAGTTTGGTGAAGAACATGATGAGTTTTTTGAGCAGAAGAGCATTGTGTCACCCACCTGAATTTGGTGATAAAGTCATGCAGATAGGCTTGGGATTATAAAGATGCTACAGGATTGTAATTATTCCTTTTAAGTGGTTGTCATTCTCATAACACCGATGTGGATGTTGTAGTGCTCTAGAGAGTTTGCTGAACGTGCTTGCTCTAGCTTAAAAGATGGCTTAAAAGAGGAGTAACCGAAGGACAGGTACATTTCATGCCATCTCATAATCAACATGTCCTTGGCTTTTTTCAGATAAAACATGTGACTGGTTCTGAACATGCACATGTATGTGCTTCCTACATGCATTGTGAGAAGGGGTGCATCCCCCTGATAATGTTGCCAAACTTGTAAGTGATGCAGATTTTTCCTTGGGAGTAGCAGATCACTGATAAATATCATGTGGACAGAGCTTTCCTATACAAGGATCTTAAACCTTATCATCAATATATCCTACGAAAAAGTCTTGTCTACATATGTATCTCATTGATTCATTATCTGTCTCATCTTGTGAGATCAATGACTTAATGCAATGAAAGGTGATACTAATTTGTCCTTAGGAATTCATGATTTTCAGAGAATTACCCAAATGGATCACCCCCACACTTGAATTACTTGGTTTCTAATCGCTGGGGATATATTATGCAAGATTTGTATCTAGACAGTTGCCAAATAAAAAGGTATGTTCATTAAAACAAGTTCCAACAGCCGTATACTACCCTCACAAATTTCACATTAATTTAGCTGAACTTTGTTGACTAAATCTCTCTACATAACTCTAACAAATTATATTTCAGAGAAGTCCATATCCTTCTCACCCAAGGGATCAGTGATTAGTGTGGGGCTTGGAGCCTAATGGAGCATGAAAAATGAAGACATCAGTTAGCATGTGAAATATTGTAAGTCTCTTAGTCCTTGATGATGAAGCAAAACTCTTTGATCAACATTTCTCCTGGTCCAAATTTCCTTGCTTGTCTCTAATTGTTAACCAACCAAGAAAATATACTGATGCATTCACACTGATGACCAGGCAAGCCATGTTACAAATTAATGAAAAAAATATGATTTCTATGTTCAGCTTCAGGCCATGCATTGCTATATATTGCCTTATGTTCACATTGGGGTTGTGGGACCACAAAACATCAATATGTATAGTTGACAGTGAACTTTCCTAACAAAAAATAATTGATGGAGAGCAAGCTCCCTTCCCACTGAAAATAATGACACATTGTACCAGAAGCTTGTTGCTTAAGCAATTGAGAATTATTCTATTAAGGTACCCTCTGACTCCAGCTATCTCCAGATCTTGTGATCTGTGGGCTCCTTTTACCATCACCTTTCCTCATAGATAAGGCCAAGTGTCTCAAATGAATAATAATTTATTCATCAATCCCACATACGTCTCAACATAAGTCAATATTCTAGTAGATCTCCACCTTAAAAGCCCCCCCTAGAAATAATAACTACCAGCTCACTTTGGCAGTGATCTAGCTCACCTCCTTTATATATACATATATATATATATATAACTGGAGGAGATCCAAGAGGAAACTAAAAATAGCTTCCAGAGCTGGGCCCCTACACAAGAGAAAAATACCAGGTCTGTAAACATGGGACTTTTTATTTTGTTTGAGCCTCAGGCAGACTTGATATGATTGACTTAGAAGTAAATTATGATGACCATAAATAAATATTAACCACTTGTCTCAATTTGAAGGAAAATGATGACATCTCCAAACATATAAAAAAAACGAAAGGTTACGAGTATAATTTGGATCTCTTTTGAACTATTCATCACAGGTGGTCAAAAAGTTAGAACATTCTTGCATGTCGCCATGGTAATATCTAATAGCATCATGAGATAATTAATTACATCAGGGTTTATCATGGCTAGATGTTTAAAAATTATAATTGGACCAACCAATCACTAGCTAACTGGATTGGGCCAGATGGCGTCCTTGTTATTGCCTCAGGAAAAATAAAGATAATGGAGAGCTTATAAATTTTTGGCAAAAGAACCAGCAGCGTACGTAGTGATATCATGTCTCTTGAGATAATTATTAGTGAATGTACATATATCTATTCTTTTCCTTCTATCAGAAAATGCAGTGGGGCTGAGATCGATCACATACTTTTATCAGGATTTTAGGTTGAAATTACATGAAAAATTCCTCTTGCAATGGAGTCCTTCCGCTCTTTTACGATCAAAGACTTGGTTACATAAGAATAGAAGCAAGATGATTCTTTCATAATTCAAATAGCTCTCTTAAATTCTTGGCTCCATGCTCTTTTTGTTCTACACGTGCATGGAAGTTCAACACTGCGCTACCGAAGTTCTTAAAAACAAATTTAACTCTTTCATTCTGAAACGAGGCTTGCAAGTACTTTTTTTCTGTGTGCGCGTGTGTATTTTTTGCTTTTAAAACCAACGATCATAATTTCTAGATTATATTTATAAGGATAATTTACTATCTTCTATTTCAAAGAAAATCTAAAAGAAAGACGGTGTTCCCATGTCTCTCAGATTTCAAGCAGTCAGTCTCTTTTGTTATCTTTGCATGCAGTTGATGTCATTTAAAGGATGAAACTAGCGATCATCGATCTATTCTTCCTTTCATTATTGTTGATATGGGAGAAGGTCGAACTTTAGCATCTTAATTGAGTATGTTCTATTTAGACGGTGCAGAGTTCATTTTAGCCATGCTAGATGATTTGAGCATGAGCTTAATTTATTCAAACTTTCTTAATTTACTTTTTATGGTTAATTTGGAAGGTAGGAATGAGCTAATCTTTTGACATATGGAGTTCAAAACTCATGTTATTTAGATCAGCTTCTGAGTAGGCCTGTGAGTTCCTTTTAATGCATCATAAACCTTATTCTATGTTTGACACTTAGCATTATTCTTCACCTTCTTCCAAAGAGTTTTCTTCATCTTTTCTGGTTTCTTGGTAAACCCCACCAGTAGGTATGCTGAAAATAATTTTGATGGTTTTATTACTTGAAGTAGTATTGGTATTGGATTTTTAATCAGGAATTGCTTAGAAAAGATTTTGATAATAGGATCAATCCCAATTCAAGCCCCTTCTGTTCCATGTGCTAAATTAGCTGTAGCTTGGGAGGGAGTACGTACATAAGGCTCTTAATGTGTACCCTACTCTTCTGGCTATATATATTCTGGAAGGAGATTTATGTTATCAGATGGTCAAATGGCAAGATTTCCATATATTTTCATCCTTTGCCAAGGAATTTAAGAACTGCTTTATTTTCTTCAAATATTAGTTGACATTTGCACTTCAAGAAGGCAGCCAAGAGACAGATTTAATTTTTAGCCGGCATAGCATATCCTCTTCAGAAACCAAAGACTTGGGTACATCGCTTCCCTCCTCAATTGTACTTGCCAGTAGAAACTAATGTTCATGGTACTTGCTCTATGAGATTATAATGGATTCTTGTCAGATCCTTTGTCACTAAAAAAAAATAAAAGATAAATAAATTAATAGGATTTTAAAAGGCATTTGAACTTTTTTATGGCCTACATAAAAAGATCGACTTAAAAATCAATTAAAAGGAACACACGTGAGGGAAAAAAAAAAAAAAACAGACAAATAAAAAGGCCTAAAACTTTTTTATTTGAAAAGATATCAACAATAAATAAATAAATAAAAGTGAAGCAAGAAGGTTGGCTGAATGAAGATTGTCTCGAGGCTTTTCTATTATATAAAATAGAAACAGCAGTGGATGGTGTCTCTCTCACTTTCATTTTTTTTTTTTTTTGCATAATTTTACTTTTTTCTTGTAGGGATGTGATTTTAATTTTGAATTTGACTATTTTTACCTTTAAAATTTATTTGACTAAATTAATCTTAAAATTTAACGCCTTGAAATGCAATGAATTTTTCACCCCCGCCAATCCATATTCACTAGTGAATATCTTATTGAAACAACAAATCAAAATATAAAGATTAGTAGAATCTTGATAAAAAGCTAATCCAACCACCTATTAATGTTAATTATCAACGTGAAATCTAGATCATGATGAATAAATTCTAAAACTTGAAAGTAATCTTCTAAAAATTTATTTCTCAATTCAATTCAAGCAAAATTTATTCATCTATCATGCATCTTGCTCATAATGTTATTAAACCCCAAATAAGTGCTATTCGATTAAGTCTCACATCAAAATTGGATTATCCTTGCAATTATAAAATTGTTAAAATTATCTTTGCAACCAACTCTTGCCTCACCTAATATTTGAGGATATTTTTTATATTTTTTTCTATTGAGATTTGAAAAGGCTTAGGAGAAATTGGAGTCACGTGGTTAACCAATTTATTTAACAGATTATAGCAACTAAAAGAATGCCAAAGATTAAAGAAAAGTATATTAATATCCATATACAAAAATAAAGAAGATATTCAAAATTGTGCAAATTATAGAGGAATTAAGCTAATGAATCATACAATGAAATTATGAGAGAAAGTAATTGAATTTGACTATTTTTATCTTTTAAAATTTATTTGACTACATTAATCTTAAAATTTATCACCTTCAAATGCAATGAATTTTCTATCCCCATCAATCCATATTCACTAGTTAATATCTTATTGAAGCAAGAAATCAAAATATAAAGATTAGTAGAGTCTTGATAAAAAGCTAATCCAACCACCCATTAATGGTTAATTATCAACGTAAAATCTAGATCATGATAAATACATTCTAAAACTTGAAAGTGACCTTCTAAAATTCATTTCTCAATTCAATTCAAGCAAAGTTTTAACAATGTTTATTCATCTATCATGCATACCGCTCATTAGGTTATTAAACCCCAAATAAGCTTTATTCAAGTCTCACATCAAAATTAGATTATCCTTGTGATTGTAAAATTGTTAAAATTATCTTTGCAACCAACTCTGGCCTCACCTAATATTTAAGGATATCTTTTTTTATTTTATATAGTCATAAAGTTGATAAAAGTTTTAGGATTTGACAACAATGGCATAGGTTGATAACCAACTTGCACCTTATTTATATCGAAGATCATGAGAAGAAAACAACAATCCCTTTGACTAAATTAAATTAATAAATTAGTAGATTAATCATAGATTTATCCTAAATAAACTAGTAATACAAAATGGTCTTATAAACTAGCTTATTTAGACAAGAAGGTCAAACTCTATATATATTTCTATTGCCTTTTTGATCTATTTTATCAACTACCTTGGATCCCCCATGGACCCTCTCATGGTTTAGCCGTCTTAGCTTATCTACGTACTTAAAATTAATAAATGATATACGCCCACTACCAGGCGTCATCTTGGATCACACCACCAGCATGTGATCTTACCACCTCCCACAACTTCCGCCCACGGGTCGGTCCCCTTCTCCCCGTCCGTCCAAACGTTCCGACCGGTTGGCCAACCCGAGACTAGCATCATCCAGCGCGAAATTTCAAACTAAAGCTGACCGGAAGGTGAGCGGGTTCGAATAGACCCGGATCCGAGGAGCATCTGTAACCCCCGATACGGTTGGTCCTCTACCGGATCCGCTGTCTTCGTCCGAACAGCAAACAGCTTTCAGCTCGGCACCAGCTGGCTCGCTTGTGGAGGGGACGTGGATGGACGAGAAGTCATGGAGATGGATGGGGATGTGGGGGTGACAATGCATGCATGCATGCATGCATGCGTGTGAATCGCTAGGGACACGTGGGGCCGGCAGAGGGCAAAAGACGGTTAGGCATGTGTGTGAATCACGGGAGACACGTGGGACCGGCAGAGCTCAAAAGAAGACAAGCACAGGCTACCAACCCACGTGGCTGGTTGTTTTCTCCACTGAAGCCCATTTGCCGTGCACGATGGACTTCTCTTTCCGAAGAAAAAGGGTCGAAAATAAATATCAGTATTTATTTTTTCAATGAAGAGCCGTACGTAGTTTTTTCTTCTTTCTCCCACGAATTATGACAAAAAAAATTTGTGGGAAGAAAAAAAAAAAAATTTCCTTCCATTTTCTCCTCAGCCACAGCAGGGATGGTGAGAAGTAAATGGAGAGGCCCACTCTCGAAGCACCCATTGCTGAAGTCTCGGCCTCATCGTTTAGAATGATTTTAACCATCATAACTTTATTCGAATTTTTTTTTTTTTTTTGTTAAAACTACTTCTTCTGCCAAAGGATCTCTCATTTCTATATTCCACTCTATATTTTGCAGTAATTGTAGCATCATTATATCTTCATTAAATGAAACACGTGTGAATTATGTTAGAAAAAATACTTAAATGATAAAATCTCTTTTTAGAAATTACTAAAAATATATTATAGAAATTTAAATATATAAATAAAGTAAAAAATAAGATATAAATCAATCAGGATCGAGGCATGTTAGACACTATCCTGAGGATCAGATTTTCATCCCTTCGTGCAGGTTATTGGCGATTTATCCTAAGGTACAATGACCCGACTCGACCCGATCCTTTACCATGAGTGCAATGGTGGAACCCAATGATTACCTTTATCCCAAAAAAATTAATAAAAAATAAAAATAAAATAAAATAATTATAATTTTAAGTCTGTATTTATAAGCTTAGCCCATAAAAGCTCCAATGGCTCGATATAATGGCCTTAAAGGCCTATAGCTTTAGCCCCAAATCACGTTAAAAATTGTTTAAAAATTAAATTATTTAAGCCGATGTTTATAACGTTGGCGAGCAAACCAACGTTCACAACACAAAACGAGGGGAAATGCTGTGAGCATCAACTCATGGGCGTTCCATCCTTCCATCCCATTTATTTTATTTATTTAAAACTTTTTCTAACAATCCCCACAAAAGTTTTTAAAAAATAAATATAATAAAAATTTTAGGGTATCTTATACTGCACAATAGGTGAGGTGTCTTGTGGACTTGAACCTCACTTAGTGTTGATTGTATAGTGGATTAGACCTTGAACTAGGTCCTTTGACTCAGGCTTCTACCAATCACACACAGTATCAATTGGGCTAAATTAAAGGCCTTGTGCTTAGTACCTTAATTTTTTATGAGAATTCTTTAAGGTTAGCCCAAACCTTTAGTCACGGCCTAATATGACTATTCTTATATAGGTGAATCCTCCAAGGGTATTTGTGACAATACCTGCAGATAACCTACCTCAGATCCACTAAGAGTATGACTCAACCTTACACAAATTTATTTTGTCACTTTATAAATCATCATAGGGATGGGATGAAAATTTTTTTAAAATTTATGCTCTAACACGATTACTCAATCAGTTCGTTTCTACCACATTGAACTTCATTTATGGGATCTCAATCACATAGGTTGGATATCCATTGCTGGTGACGAAATAATGGGCTTAAGCCCTATCTCCCTCGATGAATCTAGGACTTCACTCCTAGATAATCCCTTGATTAATTGATTTGCCAAATTCTTCTTGGATTTGATAAATTCTAAGAAAATAATATCATTTTTTTATTTGTCTTATAAACATATGGCTTGGCAATGCTTGATATTCAAGATAAAGCCATACAAAAAATATATATGTATAACTAAAGGAGATCACAACTTTCAAACTGAAACAAAATAAAACATGGTGTAATCTCTCAATGACCATTATAACATAAAACACTTATTTAGAATAAGAAGACTTTTGCATTTATATAAGAATACAGTTATATGCTAATAGCTGCACTTGAAATAAAATAATGAAATATGTGAAAATATATCTACACACAAGCACACATATATCATGTGCACAAGTGCAAGCATGTGTGTACACACATATAATACATATATATATATATATATATATATATATATATATATATATATATATATATATACATATGTATATCATAGAATTTTTTAAGTTTTGTAGCTGTATGGTAAGTGATGTATAAAGCAAGACTACATTCTACTGACATAGGCATACATGCTACTACCATCCCAATTTTATGCCAATAAAATTGTTTTAGGTTCACTTACAAAACTCAAGGCAAGCATAAAAAAGACACCTACACTTTTTCCTTTTTTTTTCCTCCTTTGCAAAAAAGAAAGATTCCAAAAACGTATCTCCTGACCTGGAATGGAATGAAACAAGATGTTCTTCAACCCAGAAGATATTCCCGATGCTATGGAGTCATTAGCAACATTTTTGACCCAAAAATTCATGGTTAGAATGTATAGCATGTATCTACCCAGACATCTCTACATGAATAATACATTATATATATATATATATATATATATATATATATATATATATATATATATATATATATAAGGATTCTTTTGCTTGAATATATATCTATGAATATATGTGTCGATACATGTATATATGTCTGTCTAGTATGCATATGTATATATCTATAAATGCACATTATATATTCATAAAAAATATGCATACTCAAAGAATAATTTTTTAATAACTTATAAAACAAAATCTAACAATTTATAGAAAAGAAAAAATCTGATCCTTAGCTATTAGAAAAAATACTTAAATGAGAAAATCTCTTCCTAGAAATTGCTAGAAATATATTATAGAAATTTAAATATATAAATAAAGTAAAAAACAAAAGAATATATGAATCAAACCAGGATTGAGACGTGTTAGATACTGCCCTAAGGATCAGATTTTTTCCCCTTCGTACTTGTTATTGACGTTATTGGCGATTTATCCTAAAGGTACAACAATCCGGCTCGATCCGATCCTCCTACCACGAGCACAATCGACCCGATCCTCCTACTACAAGTACAATCGCGTGAAGATGCAATTCAATGATTACCTTCAGATGCTTAAAAAAAGATTAATAAAAAATAAAAATAAAATGAAATAATTATTGATGAGGCTACTCAAAACAATTCTACTACATCTTTAATCTTTGAGTCCGTATTTATAGGCTTAACCCATAAAAGCTCCAACGGCTCGGCCCATAATGGCCTTAAAAGTTTGATAGCCGTTAGCCCCAAATCATGTTAAAAATGGCTTAAAATTAAATTATTTAAATTATTTTTGGACGTTTATGAACGTTGGCAAGCAAACCAACGATGCAAAACAAGGGAAAACGAGGCATTCCATCCTTCTATCCCATTATTTTATTTATTTAAAACTTTTTCCAACAAATTATAGAGCAAATAATAGCTTATTTACTGGCCTTCTAATTATTATCATGTATCATGATCCCCATATGTGTGTATATATATATATATGTATATATATATTGTATGTAGGTATGCTCATTGCAACATTCACAATAGGTATAAATATGAGTTTATCGGTTTTAGGTGATATCATATGAGATAGATTTGATAACATTCAAACATAATCAATTTCAAAATTCGATCGATTTTGAAACTATTTTATTTTTGTTATTTTTAAAATTAGTTGTATAAATTCAAGAATAAAAGAAATGATCGAATTTAGATTTGGCTATGTTCGAATATGCTAAATTTATCCCCCCCTCCCCCCCCTCTCTCTCTCTCTCTATATATATATATATATATATATATATATATATATATATATATATAGAGAGAGAGAGAGGGAGGCTCCTGATGCACCTAATTGAATCAATCAATTTTAGTAATTCAATTTGATGGCATCAAGTAATCCTTAATTTTTCATGGTTCAAATTAACAATTTTTATAAAAATTCTCAATGAGTTAGTATAAAATCAATAGTCATCTTTTTTGGCAATTTAATTTATATTAAATTTAATATTAAAGCTCAAGATTCTACCTGTAACATGCAAGAAGAAAACTTTAAGATAAAGATAGTTGAAGAAGGCCTCATTGAAATGCTTCATTAAAATGGAAACTTTTGTTCTATGCATTTGCTTTGCATGCTAGGCTTTCATGTGCCTTGAGCAACTGCTAGAGTTTTGCCCATCAGCAAACAATAAAACTAGCTCCTAAGAAAAATTTAAGTACTATAATATATAATAAAATGATATGATAAAGTCAGTTTATACTAATTTTGAGAAATAAGTAATTTAATGTCCAATCAAAATTTATACAATAGATAAATTTATTATTTAATTTAATAAAGTATTTTATGATTAATTATCTTTTCCTCATATAATAATTTAGTAATATATTAACAAAAATATGATTTAAATAAAAACAATAAAACTAATTCTTAACTCTTTTAATAAAAATTATACCATAATTTAGTTTTTTAAGAAAAAATTCTGACTTTGCCGCTGCTTAGCTACGTCTCTCCCAAAGCTGAAACGCAAAATTGTAACTATTCCCCTCAATAGGCTGCAAAATCCTAAGCTTATACCATAAATTCTTTTGACCCCAGAATCTCTGGCACCATAGGTAGCAACATACATTTTTCCCACTCTTTTCTTTTTTTTTTTTTATTTTTTTATTACAAACGGACGATCACATCATTTTAGGATGAGTCAAGCCCAATATATCAGAGTACAAAATTTGAGTAAGAACCAACGTGCATATATCACCCTGCTTCTAGCTCCAAGGTCCGAAGTGGTGGGCCATCCAGACAGCAATCTAGTCAGCCGCTGGGTTAGCTTCTCGATAAATATACCGGATACGGGCACTATAAGCATGATGAAGCATAGTTCGAATGTCACAGATCAAAGAGTTAGTAGACAGAAGGTCGCTCGGGTCCTGTCGTAGCCAGCAAGCAACAGTAATAGAATCCCCCTCGATAATTAGCCTGCAGATGCCAAGACTACGGATCGCATAGGATATACCAGCCCACGCAGCATATAACTCAGCTAGTGGCACTAAAAGGTCAAGAAGGCCGAATCAACCAGCTGCCAGCATCGATCCATCTGACCCACGGATCACAAAAAGCGATCCAGCCATTCTATCTCGAATACTCCTATCAAAATTGATTTTGACAAACCTAAAGGTGGAGGCTTCCAAGAGATAAAGAACGTACACCAATGCGCTGCCAATCACCACTCTCCTTTTACTTGTACGTCTATGCAAACCTAACATAAGGGAAGATAAATATCAGGTTTCGCAGATGAGGGCTCTACTTCACTTTTATCCCTCTTTTCCGCATCTCTCCAGCCTTCTCTCCTTTATTTGTTTTTATTGAAATCTCTTGCATTCATGTAACGCTCCAAACTCATCTATTAGCTCAACTAATTTGTTAACATACTTAAAATCATGTGATTCAAAATCTCAAATAAAAATTAATGGATAGCAGATGAGCTTAAGCTATAAACACATAACATTTCTTTCTTATTTAAAATGAAACTATTCTTAAGATATTACAATCTTCGCCGCATGCCATAAGTAGCCAAAACCTCTTCCAAGTCGGATCGTTAATGCTGCAAGGACAGTTTCATGCTATGACGAAACTCTACCATCGTAGCATAAATAGTCCTTTTCTCATACTCATAACTTTCACACCCTCAAGTCGACTCTGATATTATTTATAACCCTCATGTCTATCAACTTCTGCACACTTTGATCAGACTTTGATATCATTTGTAATCTTTCGAGCCTACCTACTGATCCAATTAATCTCTTAGCAGATATGAAATCATATGATCTAAAAATTTAAATAATAAATTAATAAATAATAAATTAACCTGAGCTACAAAATATATAATATACTTTTACTTTTAATATAAATTATTCTTGAGATATTACGGGCGCTAAATCAGCTCATAGGAGAGGAAATTTTATGGTGGATAAACGTCGTATGCCAGTTCCTGCAGGTGCTAAACCAGCTCGCTGGAAACTTTTGGGACGGCTTCAGCCGGCGCGTCCTCCAATTGAAATTTTTGTAACATCAATTATGTTTTTTTATTATAAAATATTTTACAAGTTTCATGCAAAGTGTTAGGCATCTTAGGATGGCTTTGGGCTTGGTCGTGGATATAGATCTCTTAGAGGGCTAAAACTTGAAGTTAAATAGTTTTGAGTAGCCAGATTTTGACATAATGTCTATTTATCTGCCGTATTGGTAACAGTTTCATATGAATCATTGGTCAGCGACGAATTACACTTTCCATTTACCGTAGAACCACCTTGGTGGACTGCAATGGATATATCCATATCCATTTTCTATTTTAACTGTCTCATGTTTAATTCCACCTAACTCTCTGAATTATATATTACACTTTCTTTTTTAAACTAAAAAAATATAATTAATTTTTATGATTTAATTTACACTTCTGTCTCGTAACTTTTAAATAACTGTCAGTTTATAAAAAAAATGATCACATGACTATTAAAAAGTGAATCAGCAGAGTTTAAAATTATCATAAAATAATAAATATATTTTAATCAAATCTAATTTAATCAAAATCTATTTAAGATTACTAAAAAGTAGTCAAGTAACAGTACATTAATTACTATTTAATAAATGACAGTAATAAAGTTTAAATTAAATTATAATTAGATAATTATTTATACTTTTTTTTTAAGTTTAAGAGGAAAATGCAAATACATATATAGTTTAGAGGAGTTAGGTAGAATTAATGGTGTTTTATATGTGGCATGGACCTACTCAACATTCTGAATCCTTGATTCCTCTTTGTTGATCTTTCTTTAATTTTGTATACCTTAATTATTTGATTTGGTGGACCTTAGGACAAATTGCCAATTATTATTGCAGTAACCTACTAGTGGCATGCTGCAATGCATCTGGAAATTAGATGCCATCAAACTTTCCAAAGAGGTTTCATGTGAATATTCTTGTCATTGCCTGCTAGAACTTCCTTTTATCATGACAATTGTCTGTTCGGTTGGTAAATTAAGAAATGGAGATATTTTTAATCAAAACAAATAAAATATCATCCTGCCTCAAATAAATTAACCTGGTTCATCTGTTTTGATATTGATAAATTATAAACTCAAGTCAAATATTACTTTGGATGAGATGGTGGGCCATCTTGACCCATTTGATCTAAATCTTGTTTCATACGTCCAGGACTCTGTTGAGTGGCAGCATTCAACTTGAATGGCAAGCAAATATCCCAATTGTGATTGATGGGGTGTGTGTTTTATGAGTGACTCAAAAATGCACCGTTGTACATATTTTATGCAAGATGGTCTATGCTAGTCACCAACAACTAGGGTTGAAAATGGAGTCAGGCTGGCCCCACTTTAGGTCAGGTCATGCGTTAGTACCAAGCTGATTTAGTTGTGTCCGGACTTAAGGTAGTGTTTGAAATAGGGAATAAGAGGGGATATCCCTCTTATTCCCAAAAGCCATAGCTATAAGGGATAGCTGGGAATAAAGTTAACCAAAGGAATAATCCATGGTTAACCATGGGTTATCCCCTCAATTTATTTCCTAGAAAATGCAGGAATAGCTGGTTATCCCTCCAAATAAGAGTAAAAAAAAGTTATCTATGGATTTACCTTTTTGCATTTGATATGATCAATGGGATAGCCAAGGAATATCCCTAGGGATAGCCAGAGGATAAACTCTATTCCATACACTTATCCATGGATAATATTTTTTCGATCAAACACTACCTAAAGTTAGAGCCAAAAAAAAAAAAAACTCGAGATAGACTTGGATATTTACTTTAACTTGGGCTAAACTCTGACACAAGGCCTAAGTCTGAAAAAACATGAAGCATTAGTCTTTAATTAGTTTTGAACTTGACCCTAATCTAATTCTAAAATATTAAAATATGATGAATCTTTTGAAGTTTGTTGGATTTTATGTTTATTATGTAAGAATAGCTCTTCATATCATAACAAATTTTTAAGTGATTAGATGCAATTATTTTATATATTATTTATTTTTGTGTAAGAATTTAATACTGAAAATCAACTTCATTTCTCTAGTTTTTGGCTCAAATGAATTTAATACTGAAAATCAACTACTAGCTAGATGGTAATTATTTGTTAATACATTGTTTTTGCTGCTCTTGTCACTCATTTTATATGTACAAATAGCTTGTTTTCTTGTTCAGGATTTGTGATGTAACCATCTTTCCAAAGGAAAAATAAGACCCTACCAGCGATGGTGAAACAGGTCTGGACTAAGTTCTGGATATACTCGAGATTATAGTTTTTTACTTGGTAACTTATTTCACCTTTGTTTTGATATAGGCGTTAATCATAAGCTTTCGACTTTGTACCACGATCTAGCTCTTGCGTATGCATCCAGTACTACATTTAGACTTCAATAACCTTGGCTTTTGGATATCTTTAGCCTTTATTGCTCTTAATCTTTCATGTTTTTTAGTGCATTAAATTTGTCAAAGTGATGCATGAATGCATTTGTTTGCGAAGCCTGGAATAGCTATCCTTGTTAGTCATTGTTCTTCTTGCATACAGGATATTTTGATTCTGTTTGGTTGCCTTGAGATAGAATAAGCTGACACTGAAATTCCGTTTCCTCCTTTCCCAGGAATAACTTATTCCATCCATCCCCATGAAATAGTTTAACCAGGGAAAGCTGCAATGAGGTGGATTAGGGGGCATTGACCAAACTAATCCGATCCAGTATAAACTAGGATAAGGAATAGGAACTATTCTGTTTCTTATCCCACAATCAAATGTCTCAAGGGGAAAAATTACATCACCAATGTTAGGCTGGAATAAAGACCTATTCGTTTAACCTATAGTTCTTTCCACTTGTACATTACAACAAAACTTCTAGGAATATGCAAGGCTTGACCTTTTCATATCACCAAACCGACAGCAACTTGATTGCATGTCCATGTTGCAGTGTCAAAATATTGTAGCCTTTAAAACATTATGCATTCAAACCAAAAAATGCATCAATTTTTAGTTCCAGAATCAAATGCAAGGGCGAGGATCTGACTCCTTTTGTCCAGTTCTCAATGTCGCTTTCCTGACCCCATTTTGGTTAGAAATTGGAGCAAGTTTTGGTAGCTTTTGATTTCATTGAGTTTGTGTTCAACTTGATCATATTTATCCTTGTTGACCATAGACCAAGTTTCCTTTATAATTAATATTCATGGTTTGGTCAACTTCAAACGTAATTAAGAATTTAGATAGAAATTGAGTTCTTGTTGCTTCAACAAAAAGAGCATCATAAACTTCAGCTAAACAAAATGGTGCGAAATTAAGAAAAATCTGATTCAAATTCTGAATCTGCTCTCTGTCCAATTCAAAGCTCATTACATTAAGAAATTAGATATGATTACTGTTCGATACAAAATAATATAGATGATTTTTTTAATTCTCGTTGTTTTATATCTTATTATGGTAAAACCTTTTGGAACCACACGTTATGGTAGTTTTTGAAGTGCCAGCGTACCAAGCTGGCAAAGTCACTAGCAGTTGGACTAAATCTCTCCTTCACAAAGATTAGAAAATTAAGAGGCATTTAGGAGAGCTATCTTATGTCACATAGCTTAATGCTTACAAAACTTTATGCGAAAAATAAACATTGTAATAGTTTTTAGCATCAAATGAAATGTAATATGTTCAGGGCAACCCATGAGAGTACATATCCATGTTCTTGCATGTGCATGCGCTACCATGCTCATTGATGATGGATGCATAAATGTAAGGGCACAGAAACTTAGGGGTGCAACTCGGGCTCATGAAACTCGGATTTTCTCAACCCTAATCCTAATCCTATTTGTAAAATGTCAATTCTAACCCTAACCCTAACCCTATTTGTAAAACCTCAACCCTAAATCTATTTTTAAAAATTGGGTTCGGGTTAAGTTTCGGATTGAAATTCGGGTTGATGAGAAAAAATAAATAAAATACTTTTTTTAAAGTAAATAAACATCGAATTATGAATCCCAAAGACAGAAAAATAAAATTCTTACCGAATGCATAAGCTGTACTCGAGGCTTTAATATTGTATTAAAAAAAAAGCCTTATCTGAAATAAAGAAAAAAGAAGGTACCGTAAATAAAAAGAGGAGGAGGAGAAGGAGAAACTTCCTCATGTATGTATGCACATCATGTATCTGCAGGGAGACGAGAGAGAACAATGTTAACTTTACACAGAGTATAGCATGCATGATACCTCCTTCCTGCTTCCATTCCTGCCATACATACATGGGTGACAGTGATGGCACGAGGGGAACTATGATTCTGCTCACGCCATCAGCCAAATAACAATTTTCCAAATTGAATTTACTATTTGTGCAGTGAAAAGTATGGTAAGAGATAATGACACAAGTTTAAGGATAATGATGCCAGCGCATCACTTCAGACATTCACACAAGAAAGCAATCCCAAAGAAAAGACGTGGATTCCAACCGAAAAAAACAAAAGCAACGTCAACAAGTAGCAGCATGCATGAAGAAAAGATTTCCTTCCAAAACCTCGAATTATCATTCCTTATACGAGTCTTATTAGCCCTGGGCCTCTGGATCCATGTCTTAGTCAATCAATTTGCCTGGAAGCACATCTAATAACGCCAGATTTGCTTTCAGGTGACCTTTCCAAAGTTCCATACGTGCTGATCAAAGCAAGTAAAACTTGATATGTTTCTTAACATGATAGAAGAAAGACAAATACAAGAAAAAGACATCTGTGATTTATTCCTACCACCAGTACAAACAGAACCGTGCAAAGGTCAACAAAGGAGGCATTGTTGGAATTATTATTCAATTATATAAAAAAAAAAGATAAATAATAAAATGGTTACGAAGCGTGTGCATGTGATATATATTTAAATATATTTCAAACAAATATATTATTTGAAAGGATATATATGTCATGATTCAAAAGAATATATCACTCGAAAGGGATATATCCTTTCATGAAAAGGTGCCTTTCAAAGTCAATCGTTATAATTCAAACGGATATATCACCTAAAAGGATATATATGTTATGATTCAAATGGATATATCGCTTGAAAGGGCTATGTTCTTTCATGAAAAGGTGCTTTCATGTCTATAAAACTAACGACAAATAGAACTGAGAGCAATCTAATCTCCATTATCTTATCTCTTCTCCAAAAATAATGTGTTCTGATTCCTTAGAGATTTTTCACTGTTGCTTCGATGCAAATTCTCTCAAGGCTTGTCATATCCTAAAAGCTATTTGTAAGAATTAATCCCAGAAGCAACTCCGAAGAGAGGGGGAGGACAAATAGCGCTTTAAGGAAAGCATATACATACGTGTTTAAAGTCTTCTCTTATCCCTAACATTTCAGTCTTATCTAATCCAAAAAGATTATCTCTTCCCAACATTCTTAAAGCGTTATCATGCGGTTATGGAGATTGATACTGCAAACGCCACCATCAAAGTGATGAACCAAGACCTTGTTCATTTGGATCGTTTTGATGGGACTAATTTTACTCGCTGGCAAGATAAATTGAAGTTTCTATTGACAGCCCTAAAGATTTTCTATGTTCTTGATCCTATCTTGAAGCAATTCCAGAACCTTCTGACAAGGACAAGAGAGAAAGGTAGCACATTTCCAAGAGGATGAATTCATATGTCATGACCATATTTTGAATGCCCTATCAGATCGTCTCTATGATCTATACACTGATAATCCATCTGCAAGAGATATCTGGAAAGCATTAGAATTCAAATATGTATAAAGAAATTTTTGATCTCTAAATATTTTGATTTCAAAATGCTTGATGAAAAACCTATTTTGCCTCAAGTACATGAATTACAAGTTATTGTGAACAAACTGAGAGCTGTGAAGATCGAACTTCCTGAATCTTTCCAAGTTGATGCCATTATAGCAAAATTACCAACTTCCTGGAAAGGCTACAGAAAAAAAAAAGTTACTTCATAATTCTAAAGATTTTTCTTTGAAAAATATTCAGAAACACCTACGAATCGAAGAGGAATCGAGGGAAAGAGATAAGAATAAAATTCTTATGAAGCCCTTACTAAGGCAAATGTAGTGAGTAAGCTCTCACAGGCCAATAAAGGCAACCAAAATAAAGAAAATTTTCTGGGTCCTAAAAAAGATTAAAGAAAGTTTAAGAAATCTAAAAACCAAAAGGTGACCAAGGGAGCATGCTTTGTCTGTGGCAAATTTGGGCATTATGCTCATGATTGCATGTTTAAGAAGAAAGCTAACCAAGAGGCAAAGGTGAACTCCGTGAAGGACAGTGAAGAGATTATTGCTGCTGTGAGTGAGATCAATGTTGTTCAAGGCAAGATTCATGGCTGGTGGTATGATACGTGTGCCACAGTCCATGTTTGTTATGATAGATCACTGTTTAAAACCTATCATGAAGAAATTGATGGACATGAGATTCAAATGGGAAATGAATAGGAATCTAGCTAGTGGGGATCTTTTGAAAAACCTGGAATAAAATCTGTGTATGAAGCAGGAAAACTGATTTTATCCCATAATGGTGTCTTTGTTGGAAAAGGCTATTCATGTGATGGAATGGTCAAATTATATATTGCTGATAATGCTATTAATAATAATGATGTTTCTGCTTATATGGTTGATTATGTTTCTTTATGACATGGTAGATTAGCACATGTAGGAATTAGCATTATGAAGAGAATGATTAAATGTGGTTTAATTTCCTGTGATAATGTTGATAAATTTAAAAAATATGAAATATGTGTTAAATCAAAGATGGTAAAGAAACATTTTAATAATGTTAAAAGAAATTCTTAATTATTAGATCTTATACATTCAGATATATATGAACTAAATGGTATGTTAACTAGAGGTGGTAATAGATATTTTATCACATTTATAGATGATTGCTCAAGATTTACTTATGTTTATTTATTGAAACATAAAGATGAGGCTTTTAAAATGTTTAAAGTTTATAAAGCTGAAGTAGAAAATCAATTAAGAAGAAAAATCAAAGTTCTTAGAAGTGATAGAGGAGGAGAATATTTTTCAAACGATTTTAATATATTTTGCGAAGAAAATGGTATTATTCATGAATGTTATGCACCTTGAATACCTGAACAAAATGGTTTGGCTGAAAGAAAGAATAGAACTTTTCTTGAAATGATTAATGTAATGTTATTAAATGCTAAATTGTCATTCAATTTATAGGGTGAAGCTCTCCTTGCTGCTTATCATATTCTTAATAGAATTCCTTTAAAAAAAATAAAATTTTTCCTTATCAATTATGAAAAGGAAGAAAACCCAATATAAGATATTTCAAAGTATGGGGGTGTCTTGCATATTGCAAAAATAATGATCCCAAACGGACCAAGTTGGGTCCAAGAGGAATTAGATATGCTTTTTTAGGTTATTCTATAAATAGCAAGGCATATAGACTATTAAATTTAGAGTCTAATGTAATAATAAAATCCAGAGATGTGAAATTTTTTTTCAGAAAATAAATCTCAAACTCTTATTAGTGGAGGATCACAATTAAAGACATATTCTAAGACTGAAGATCAACAACCTAGTGAACCTCGTAAAAGCAAAAGAATACGAAAAGCAATAGAATTAGGACATGATGAGATTGACTCTCAACTTATCTCCTTTTACTTAGTAGAAGGAAATAGAAAAAAAGTCATGAGAACAACTCCTTTTATTCTTTAAGTTGAAGATGATCCTAAAACTTACAAGGAAGTTATGTATTCTAGAGATGCTGCGTTTTAGCATTAATCCATGAACTCTTCATGTTCATCAAATGGATGTTAAAACTGCATTCTTAAATGGTGATCTTAATGAAGAGGTTTACATGGAACAACCAGAAGGCTTCATCTTGCCTGAAAATGAACATAAAGTGTGTAAGCTTGTTAAATCACTATATGGTTTAAAACAAGCACCCAAACAGTGGCATAAAAAATTTGAATTTGCTATTCTTTCAAATGGTTTTGTTCATAACATTGCTGATAAATGTTTTATATAAAAGTATGTGATGAATATGTGATATTTGTTTGTTTGTATGTTGATGATATGTTAATAGTGAGCAATGACATGAGAGGTGTCACAGAAACAAAGAGATTTCTATCTTCCACATTCAAAATGAAGGATCTTGGACATGTAGATACCATTCTAGGTATCAAAATAACTAAAGATAGCGGGGGTTATTTTTTGAGCCAAACTCATTATATAGAGAAAGTGTTGAACAAATTCAACCACTTAAAAATTAAGGAAGCTAGTACCCCGATTGATCCAAGTATCAAGCTTCTAAAGAATGATGGAAGAGTTTTAGCTCAAATTGAATATGCAAGTGCTATTGGTAGTCTTATGTATGCGGCTCAATGTACAAGACCAGATACAGCATTTGCTGTTAGTAAATTAAGTAGATTTACTAGCAACCCAAGCTATGAGCATTGGAAGGCCATTGAGAGAGTTCTTGGTTATCTTAAGAAAAAAGAATATTGGTCTTTATACTCAAAATTCCCTGTTGTCATAGAAGGATATACTGACGCCAGTTGGATATCAAGTGTAGGAGACAATAAATCTACTACTGGTTGGGTGTTTATCCTAGGAGGAGATGCTATATCTTGGAAATCCAAGAAACAAACTTTAATTACACATCAACTATGGAATCTGAGTTTTTGGCAAAAACAGGGAAAGAAGCTGAATGGCTAAGGGATTTTCTTTTAGAAATTCCTTTGACATCAAAGAACTTATCTTCTATGTCTATGCATTGTGATAGTCAAGCCACTTTAGCTAGAGCATATAGTGATACATACAATGAAAAGTCTAGACATATTAGTCTAAGACATGATTATATAAAGAATCTAATTAAAGATGAAATTATCTCACTTACTTTTGTAAAATCAAATAAGAACTTAGCGGATCCGTTTACTAAGCCTTTGGCCAGAGACTTAGTGAAATCAACATCTAAAGAGATGGGCTAAAACTCCTTAAGTTAAAAAATATATATTATCAATGATGGCAACTCAACCTAATATTAGTCAATCACTAGTTATTAGGTTCAATAAGAAAAACAAATTATTGATAAATAGAGAAATATCAGCACTAATAAATAAGCCCTATCTAAGATGTAAAGTGCCGAAGTAATGTTACAGTTTGAGGATTGAGTTAATCAAAAACTCTTAATGAATTTTAGTCTATTTAAGACAAGTATCTTAAATGTAACAAAGATACTAGAAGAAATTCACCTATATGAACTTAGAGATGGTGTCGTCTCAAGGTGATTTAGGTTTTTTCTTTCTCTGAAAAGTTCATGAATCGGGATGAGCACATGGCCATAACAGTACTAAGTGAGTTTGGTGTGGAATTTATGAACACAAGAGTTTTTATGTGTATATATATCACCGTTTTTGTCACTAAAAATAATAGGTTCAAAGCTTTTATGCTATCTAGAATTTCGTCAAAGCCTTGTGGTACATACACTAAGGTAAAGTTCAAATCAAACAATACTTTCTGTATTAATATAAACCATTTCTTTTTTGGAATATTTCTTTATATTTGAACAAGTGGGGATTGTTGGAATTATTGTTCAATTATAAAGAAAGAAGATAAATAATAAAAGTGGACACGAGGCACGTGTGATATATATTTAAATATATTTCAAACGAATATATTATTTGAAAGGATGTGTATGATTCAAAAGGATATATCACTCGAAAGGAATACATCCTTTCATAAAAGGTGCATTTCACAACCATTATAATTCAAATGGATATATCACTTAAAAGGATATATATTTATAATTCAAACGGATATCACTTGAAAGGGATACGTCCTTTCATGAAAAGGTGTCTTACTAACGACAAATAGAACTGAGAGCAATTTAATTTCTGTATCGTATATCTTTTCCAGAAATACTATGTTCTGATTCTTTAGAGATTTTTACTGTTGCTTCGGTGCAAATTCTCTCAAGGCTTGTCATATCCTAAAAGCTATTTAAGAATTAATCCATAAGCAACTCCGAAGAGAGGGGGAGGGCAAATAACGCTTTAAGAAAAGCGTATACATACATGTTTCAAGTCTTCTCTTATCCCTAACATTTCAGTCTTATTCAAGCCAAAAAGATTCTCTCTTCCCAACAGGCATGCCACTCTAAACACATACATCAAGGTTAAACTTCAAAAATTGATGCAAATCCATGTCCCTTGTGAGGGGTGATAGAAAATAATCATTCCATATTCCATATTATTCATGTATAAAAAATAAAGATAACAAAGAGAAAGCGCCTGAATCCATAAGTCTCAATAGCTATGGGTTGTGATCTTCCAAAGAAAAACCCCTCATTCACAGAAATTTTTTTTTTCCATCGTATTACTCTTTAATGGGGATAAGAGAATATAGATATATACAATGATTTTTTATAATAATTATGCCCTTAGCCATTTTATACCAAATTGATCAATTTCTTGACTAATTAAATAATAACATAACACATTTATCATGATATGTGTGACCCCAAATAATTGTTTAAAATTTCTAACAAAGGATCCCACAACAAAAGTAGAAGTACCACGGTTCTGTTTCAAGTATTTAGGGCCTTTAATTTAATGCTCTGAATCCATTTCCAGTTAGTTGCAGAACAAGCAAAGAGAGATCCAAGGGCTGTCTCAAAGCAGTAGATAACATAAGGGAGGTAAGGCATTGATAGCTGTGTCCATCCACAAATGCCGGGAATTCTCCTCACGCCATTAGCTTAAAAATAGAAGGAGCCTCCAAGAAGAATTGCAGATAACAAAGCAGATTTTATTATGAATAAAAACATATACAAGTCCAACCGTAACTAAGATGGATTTCTCTAGACAATCAAGCAAGCTGAATGGCAGGGAACACATTAAGAAACAAAGTAGCTAGGCTACTCTACAAGTGAGGAAGTTGTTTCCTCTTCGTTCTCCAAATTTTGACAAGATCTCCATGCACATTAAGCACTGGCCTTATAAAAAGCTAAGGTAGTGCATGCATAGGAGAAAATTTGCCTGAAGAACTCAAGCCTCAACTCCAAGGAGGCTTTGCTGACTGCCATCGCTACCCCATGCTCTCTCCCTCCACAACCTCTCCACCTGCTCAAAGGTCAGGCCCTTTGTCTCAGGCACAAGGAGTGCCACAAAGACAAACGCCACCACTGCCACTCCAGCAATGATCAAAAAGGTTCCTGAAGTTCCCACAAGAGACACAACGGAGAGGAAAGTCTGTGCCACTATCAGATTAGACACCCAATTCACAGTGGCCGACATGCCCCCACACACACCACGGTAGGCCTCTGGGTAGATCTCCGAGTTCACTGCCCATGGTACAGGGCCCATGCCTGGGGCGAAGAAGGAAATATATAGAGCCAGGCCTAAAACCGCAAACCACCCCAGGCTTGTCCCACAGCTGCCAAGAATTGTGTGTGCAGAACAAAGACGGGTAGACTGCAGAAAGAATGCCCCAGAGAGCATGAGAAGGGAGATGATGACACCTGATAAGCTGATGAGAGCCAAACGGCGTCTGCCACAACGGTCAATGAGATAGATTCCAACAACGGTCCCAGCAGCATTCAAAGCGGCAACAATGAGGGATAGGAGTAGTGCAAGTTGGTTGGAAGAGAAGCCAGCCATCTGGACAATCATGGGACTGCAATACATAACCGTGTTGATCCCTGTGAACTGTTGGAAAGCCTGCTCATGTATGGATTTTATTGATCAAATTAGTTTCACCACCATATGATGTATATACGCATGCAAAAGAACATCTTGGCATGCATACACACGTAGCACACAACAAAATTTCAAAGTGTACTTGCTGAGGCAACCTGCCACAAGCTTCTCCATTTTTCCAAGTGATCCAAATCTAATTTGAATGAGGTCAACATAACTCTCATGCAATTTAATTTAATAGAGGATGATGATTTATGGTAAGGTTTTATGTTAACTAAACAGATGTTGATTAAAATGACCAAAAATCTTGCAACTGTTATATTTAGAGTACAAATCTTAAACTAAAATCAGAAATTTTGTAGGCAAGTTATGTAGTTGTCATTATGTAATAGCACCAAAAAATTTTCAATATACACAAATTATATAATTTATAGCTAATCCAGACAGCATAAAAATGGGATGCTTTCAAGATTCCTAAGCCTCTTGGGATGATCATGATGAAAATAATCAGGTGACACCGGAGAAAATTGTATAAAACTGCAATGGATTCTGTATCTTTTACAAATAAAAGATCCACAATGGTACAAGGAAGATTGGACGTTGCACTCCAGCTAGCATGGTAATACAAATGTTCACTCTAACAAGATAGATTTTAATCAGTTTTTTTCCACCCTGATCAATATATTTTTAGTTATGTCAACCTCTAAACCACATAATAAGAAGCCAGGATCTCTATATAAGGCCATAATATTAGTAAAATGAACTCCGTGTAGATAAAAAATTTTGAGCAGAATATGCTTAGAGGGTCGCCGTTCTTTAAAATTTTCTGGTTTTTACATTGGCAATTAGTTACATATTAGTCGAATGAACCAAAAATGAAGGATTGCATTCCTTTATGACTGATATCAAACATTACTTGTAATGTATCAGTTGTTCTAAATGCAAGAATAATATATTTACTATAGGCATGCATTTAAAATCACACCTGAAAAAGGTAAGCACATTTTGCTTTTTCTTACTGTAAATTTGTAGGGAAAGTGTATGATGGCATCTATCTTGATGGCTTCCATGACGTATGACTGAAATGAAATAATGGAGTAAATGTCTACCTGTCCTACAAGATTATGAATTCACCAACATCTTTAAGATACCAATAATTGGCAAACTTTCAGCAAAATGATAACTTTTTAAGAAATGTTTTTCAGATCTAAGATTATGCAGCAAAGCATTTAATGAAGACCATTTTGCGATCATGTGATGATGTACCGAGTAGTTCAAGAAAGAAGGGGGTTGCTATTACATTAAATTTGCTATATATAGTTGCACAAACTATGGTGAAAAGGCACATCATTTTGGTATAACCTTCTCAGGATCCACACCATTAAAACCATGTCATTACATGATACTAGTGTGTCTTTTAAGCGGTTATATATTTTGATGAGATTTGGATCACCTAGAAAAAAGAGGAGTTTGGGCACTTACCTCCACCTTTTACCTGTAGGCCAGCTCCTACGAAAAATGCATGCCTCATTTCCTTGGATTTGAAAACATCAAAGTAACCGACAGATTTCTCAGACTGAAATTCATCATTACAAGCAGCAGCAAGCAGATCAATCTCCTCCTCTAAACGGTCAGAGTCATAGATTTTAGCAAGCACAGCAATAGCATTAGTTTTGTCATTCTGCACATAGGTGAAAGATCAGGAATCAAAGGTTATATACCTTGGACACAATTTGACCTATGGAAAATCTGATGAAAGGGCACATAACCTGTTTACCTTGAGATAAAGCCAGCGTGGTGATTCAGGAAGTAATAGCATTAGAAAGAACTGTAAAATGGCTGGTACAGCAGCAACTCCAAGCATCCAGCGCCAAGTCCCAGAAACCTGATCCATAACAGAAAATATATACTATCGGTATGGAAGATACTTGAATCTTTCACTGCAAGACAGCTTCTGAATAAATAGTTGATGTTAAACAAATTAATCGCAGTCTAGCAATAATAAACGTCAAAATTATTTTAAAAAAAAAAACTGAAAAGACAACTCTCAAGCCATTCACTCATGTTGGTAAAAAAAAATGTCTGTCAATAAAATATTACCCAACAAACCTATTTCTCTTATCTAAGGTGCATCTTACTTTTAACATTTAAATTAAATAGTATTTATAGAATTAACTCATTATAGACCATTAGTCCTATTTGGCAACCTCCAATATTCATGAGATCATAACACACCAAAGCGACAACTGCAAATTACAGCTGACATGAAAACAAAGTTACTGAAGAATGAAAACTGCGGAAATATTTCTGTAAAATGTTTAGGTCCTATTAAAGCCAATAGCATTAGCACATAACATCATATATTGTAGTATATATAATTGAACACTGTTCTACACAATACAGTTGGTAAGAATTAGCATTTCTTGACATCTTGTATCCATTTGTACAATACAGATGCTATCAATACTCTAAACATGCACAAACAAAGGATTTTAATGAGGATAATTAATAATTAATTCCAGAATTAAAAGGCTGCATGACCGTTGAAACTCAATCAACAACAACTACTTAGTTATACTTTCTCAGTGCAAGCAAAATTTTAGTGCCACCTTCAAGTGCGAGTGTTAATAGAGTTCCAATGTGCAATTAAAATTAACTTAGTGACTTAAGGCAAATTTACAACCTAACTAATAAAAAATAAATTGCACAAACATTGAAACTTAGGATCATACTTGATTTAACTTCCTCTGGGCATTTAATATTTCAAACTAATTTCAACTTCAAGCAAGAGACTCATTATAGCTCAATAAAGAGTTGAATATGAACTGGAGGAGATATTTAACCAACAAGGAGATAAATGCAGCCCATGAATTACCCCTTGCTGATACAGCATATTTGTAAGCACACACAGTAAGAGGGCTCCAGTTTTAGGCCAGGTCATCCAAACATAAGTCTAATGGCATCCCATTTTGTCATCTTTTCCAGTCACTTGCTTTTGTGGCCTATTGTTGTTTTGTATGTATGCATCCAGGAAGTTGCATTTCATAATTCCCAAAGGATTTCTTCTTAAACTAAATGGAAATTTGTATAAAAGGAAGAATCGGACTCAATTTAAAAACTAAGAAACTAAAATATTATACATGACAGCCTCTTTGCTATTCTGCAGTTATGTTTTTCTCCCAATACCCTTTGTCTAGGTGTTCTTCTTCCATCTCACATTCCCCACCTCAACTGGTTTTAGTTCTAGACCACATGCATGGGTCACCTGTCCTAGCTCACTTCTGCACCCACCTATTTTTTAAAGCATCATAAGGCATCAAACTTTTCAAAAGATTTGGTTTTATTAAATCTAAGTTCGGAGGTACTTCCAACCATATATAAGGAGCCATTCTTCTGTTATTTCTGTTAAAAGCAAAGTATGAGTGACTGGAGACAAATTAAGTATCATTTAATGCAATTCAGAATCTGACACATTTCATTAATAAATATTTTAACAAAAACTGTGCAATGATTAGAATCATAAATTCCATGAAGCACATGATGGTTTCATAAGTTGACTTATTTTCATATAAGCATGAATTCTTAAAAATTTAAATTTCTTTTCTAACTATATAATGAAGCCATGAGTCTAATAGTTAAAAAGGAAAAAGTGAACAATAAATAAATAGATGTGAAGTAGGCAGCAATCTGATAAAAACAACATTATCATCAATAAGAAGTGAACTATCGAAATCTACCCATTAAACAGATTGATGACAATATAAGCCTACAATAAGAGTGATATGAATGAATGTTAAAGGAGACAACATCTAGCATTTGACAGACGTCGAAGTCACCACTCACCAATACGAGGTGGCTAGTACAGCGCACCAAACATCGATTGCTGCAGTTGGAGGGAAGACCAAAGCTTCTTCATGACATATAATGAAAGCTAAATAATTAACTAACATGCACCCACAAGAATGTTAAACGCAACCAGTGATTGACAGAGCATATCTAGAAACCAGTTCAAATTTATGTGCAGTTGGAAGACTTTTGTCAAGATGTCATTGTATGTGTATCTAAAATTTGTTGTTATAGATATAGTTACAAAAGTATTGGTGGTCCAAAGAGTGCAAGGGGGCATAAGCAAAACAGCTTCCCTTCTCTTCTTTGTGATGCTAATCCACGAAGCTTGTTGCCAGGAATGCATCTCTGGAACACTGCAGCGATGATGTTCCTTCAAAATTGTGCAACCAAAAAGTTTTCATGCATGTGTATAATACATATGTACAGAAATGTAAATAAAGGTCCAACACACTAACCGACTTGAGACTCGACTTGGCTGAATTGGTCATGCCGAGCTAAAAGAACCAAGCATGAGAATGTCCTTTTGCAATTGGCCAAACAACTTTGAAATAAACATGTAAAGAAGAAGGCTGATTCTGAATCATATTTCCAGGTTCTTTAATATTGTTATAAAACTGAATTTCAAGTCACTTTTTAATCCATTTGATATAATAATTTCTGTGTTAATGCATAAGTCACCAATTTTACTTTTTATGGAACTCACTCTGGTTATATAGATGATTTGGAGTGATAAATATACTTCATTGTGAATGGGAAAGAAGATGTTGCTTAGATAATTAATAGAATATTATACGTGGCATGGCATTAATGGGATAAAGACAAGATGAATGTACCTCCGTAAAAGCGAGATTTACAAGGTACGAGAGGAATTGTCCGCCAGTGATCATGAGGACGTTTGTGCCCACAAGACCTCCTCTAATCTCTGAAGGGGATACTTCAGCAATATACACTGGAGCAGTGACAGATGCTATGCCAACACCCAGACCAACCAGGAGCCTTCCAAATATGAGGATATAAGGATCCGGAGCAGCACACATAACAAGTGATCCAATGGCAAAGACTACATCAGCAAGAAGAGTAGCTCTCTTGCGTCCATATGCATCATTTACCCAGCCACCCCCTGCAGCTCCAATCATAGCTCCTACCAGAGCCATGCTTACAATTGTTTCCTACCAAGTACATAACACCTCAGTGCCTTTTGTGATAAGAAGCTAATTTTTGAAACACAATCTCCCTGGAATTATTATGAAAAGGAGCAGGGAATATACTATACCTGTAAAAAACTGTTTTCACTGACCACCTTAAAATCATCCCGGATGTACAAAAGTGCACCAGATATGACACCTAAAGATCAAAAATTCATCACCAACAAATGTTTTCCAACGTTAAAGGCCGAAAAAAAGAATCTTCATTGGAAAATAAATTGCAAATTTTGACAAAGAATCGAGTAAATCTAAAGTGGTATTAAGGTAAACGATAAAGTACGAAATTAATAGATCACCAGATTCCTGGTTAAAATGGAAATAATTTAAACTTTCAACTTTTTATGAGACAAGAAAAAAATAAACACACTTTGTCCTAGTATACAAATTAGGTCTCAAATTTCACCCAGAAGTGAATCCAAAAAATTATGATGAGCAAAATTTGAACCATGGCCTGAAAAACATCCAGATTTTGTTTTTTTTCTTAAAAAAAAAAAGGAATCCGGTTGATTCTTCCAATTTATAGATAAGAATTTGCTCATAAACACAAAAAAAAAAAAAACCAAGCCAATAAACAAAGAGATAAAAACAACAAAAAGTGGAAACCAGTATTTTGGTAATCATGTTTGGTCAGGATCTGCATCAAAACTCAAATTTGGATGCTGAATGTACTGGAAGAGCATAAAAATGATCGATCTGGACGATCTGGTGGACAAAAACAGCATATTTATCACAGCTGTTACGCAGCAGCAGGCGAAGCACAGAACCTACCTGCCGCGCTCATCAAAAATTCAAATTTTATTTCCCATTCAACAGTAAAAACACCGGAAAAACCCATCAGAATTACCAGACCAAGACACCACGTAGCCGTTACCATAATTACATGGTCCAGCTACATCAAAATCAAAACTTTGGCTCAAACTCTACACCAAGAACATAAGAAAAAGATAGGGGAAAAAAAAAAACTCTCGCGGACGAATAACTTCCAAAGAAATCAATACCTGTGTCGTAACCAAAGAGCAATCCTCCAATACCAGCAGTCACCGTGAGTCCCAGCACATACCAATTGCCAAAGTACGACATGCTCCTCGTCGGCAAGGGGTCCAGCGTCCCCGAGCTCCCCGGCATCGACAGGATCGTCATCTTGTCCTCTCCACCCAAATCCACCACCGGTTCGAAGGTTCAAACAACACAACACCCACCCCAATATACCCAACACCCGTTCCAATCCAAGAACAGAAAAGAAACAGATCGAATCGAACAGAGGAGGAGAGGGAGGAGGGAGGTGGAGGGGAGAAGCTTCAAGAGGGATCTAAAAAGCCCCGAGAGGGTTGGGGATAAGGATGGACGAATGGGGCGTCGGTCTCCTTGGCTCTTTCTTTTATAGAAGAGGACGGCGTAAAAATGGGGTTTTTTTAAGACATTAATCACTTCTCCTGGAAGGGTGGTAGACGAAAAAGAGCGCCCTGATTCGCTTCCTGCCCGGTTTTTTTTCTCCCTTTTTCTGATGAGAGACGACAGAGGGCGACGGCTAGAGAGAGGGAGAGAAAGGGATGGAGGCGAGAAACTCGTGACGGAAGAAAAATATTGCCACGAAAAGTAGGCGGGCGCAAGAGGCGTTGGAGTGTTATGTAGGGTACGTGGCTGGTTTCCAGAGGCTTCGCTACTAACTGTGGGGCCTTCGTGTTTCGTCTCGTGGATCAGACCGGGGGGTGGATCCGGGGATAATTGGTAAGGTGTTTATCGAGTTCCGAAAGGAGCGGCCGAGAGCTATTCGTACAGCGGTTGCAGCGGGCCAGACGAGATGTACCGTCGGAACGCCAAATCATAGTTCTCAGGTCCGATCCGGACATTGACTCGATCAAAGCCTGGGTCACTGTTAGATCTTGAATCATTGATTAATTATTTTAATATTAAAAATATTTATTAATCAAAATTATTTTTTAATAAAATAAATATATAAATACTAATTTTTTATATTTTTAAAAAAATTATCTTATTTAATTTTTAAAATTTGCTCGCTTTCAATTTTATACCTATTTAGTTTGATTTAATTTTTTTAAAAAAAAAAAAAAAATTTATCCAAATTTTCTTTATTTTATCATTTTCTTTTTATCTTTATTTTTCGATCTTAATTTTATAAAATTTTTATATTTTTTTTTTTTTTATTATTCTTCTCTCATCAATGCTAGTTGATCAATTCACGAATGAACTAAAAGGTTGACTATGTTCTGGATCTCTCTTACATATCCGGTTTTATGTTAGAATCGGACCGACTTGACCTCTGGGTCCCGGTTCAATCGATCGATCCATCCGATTTTAACAACTATGTTAAACAGTAAAATGATAAATATTAATACAATATTACTTCCACGGTCATTATTTACTTCATATAAACTGAATTCATGTTTATAATTTATAACTGATGAATTATTTTAGTACATATCAACTTAAATTTAAGTGGTGCGAAGGAAAAGAAGTGACTTGTTGATTGCCCAGGGATTCAGTTGAATTGTATGGATTGAATTATTTCTATGAATATAATGAGTATTGCAATAATTACTATATTGAAAGAATAATATATGCTTAAAAGAAAAGAAGAATAATATCACTATCCAAATCACTTTTTATTTTAAATTTTTAAAAAAATTAGAAAGATAAAAATATTAAATAATTAAATAAAAATGATATATCAAATGTACTTAGCTCAACTCATTTAAGCCCTTTCCCCACTACATAGATCCACTGTATAATGATGTACCAAATGCAATTTGATATTTTAATTTTTTAATTTTTAAAAATCTTTTAAATTTATAAAATTTTATTAAAGAATTTAACTATTAAAAAAATTTCTGATTATACATGATGATTTAATTTTTAATTATGTATTAGTTATATTAAAATGTTTTTTTATAGTTAAATTTAGCCTTTTTTTAAATAACTAAGATTTTATCATATAAATATGTAACAATATAACTTTAGTAAATTGCTTAGCTTCATGCTTTTATTCCATGGTAAAAACTAGGCATTAGAAATATAATGTTGTATTTAAATTTATCATATTTTTATTAAAAAGAGTTTTATTTTATTTTATTTTATTTTTTAATATGATTAAACTTTGTTTTTAAGAAAATATTTTATATTTTTTAAGTTTATAAAAATGTGCATATTAATATAGATATGCGGTGAAATTTTAAAAGATAGAATTAAAAATAAATATATAAAAGAAATGATAGGAATAGCCTCAATTGAAGATAGAATGAGAAAA